>QARZ01000572.1:110006-157005 GCA_013407115.1 Glycine latifolia
AAGCATGTTAGATATCATCTCAGGGTGATTAATTCGTACATATCATTTTAGTTGCAGAGGAACATGAGGTGATACCTTTCTTGAACCTTAAGCTTTTATTTGTTATTGTTTGTTGTGTAAACTTTGTGTATTTTCCATATAACTTTTGGGGTTTTTTAAAAGCAAGTCTAGAAAGGGTTTTCTAGGGGAAGAACAGAGAAGGGATCTCTGGTTCTTGCCCTGTTGAAAAATCTAGGGAGTAGATTTTGATTTTTGCCTAGGGTAGGTCGGAACAAGAGAATTGTTATAGTGGAGCTCTGACCTGGTTTGGGTTAGAAGAAAACTGGATGTAGCCTCCGGGGTTAAGAGGTGAACTAGTATAAATCTTTTGTGCATCTAAAGTTTCAGTTTATGTTTCATTGAATCCTTTTGTATTCAATCTGCTTATCATTTAGACTTTGGGACTGCACAAGAGTTAATTGATTGTTGGAGAAGATTGATTTCTGATTTGGTTTTTGTTTAAAGATACGATCCAAATAAAATTCTTCCGCTGTTACAATTGGTTTTGTAAGAAAATTTTAAGAAGGAGGTAAAAACCAATTCACCCCCCCCCTCTTGGTTTGTTTGATTAGATATTCATTGTATTTTCACGTCGTACCCACTTTGCCATTGCATCACTGTAACCTTCGATACATTCCATCAAAACATGAATAACATTGCCACGAAGGTATTCCTGATGCTGATTAACGCGATACTTCATCTCTCTAACAACGACTTCAACATCCTTGCCTTATCGATGAAGTACGTGAAACTCGTGATTCTGAACAACATGATCGTGTTCACCGTCAATCACCTCTCCATCTTCTCTGGTTCACACGCGTACATCATCAATGTCAGGTTCCACATTGTGCTGAACCATTACCTGTCCATTGTGGATCTTGAGAAGCTTTCATTCAGAACTGTTCTACTGATGTTGGAGCGAGGCCAGTCACTGCTCATCACTACCTCCGACAGAGGAGAGACCTTGGCGCCGATGAGGATTAACTACATTAGGGTTAAGTTGCGGATTTGGTGCCGAGCGAGGCCAATTTCTTTTCCTTTGTTCTCACAATTCTCTTTAACCTCCAATTTGCTTATGTCTAACCCAGGACTTTGATTTCGGAGTCGGATTTGGTATAAGGCATTCAGGTTTTTTGATTTTGTCACCAAAAATTGTTTGGATTTTACTTCTTGTTGTGTTGAGTTTGATTGTTTCGTCGCTTAGGTAATAAGAAGTAGTCTCCCGATTGTGATGACTAGGATTATGACAATGATAATTTTGCATTGAAGAAGGTAATGGATTTAGGTGCAGGTTATTGTGGAATATGTTTTTGTTTTCCTTCATTTTGTCGTGTTGGATTGTGATTATGCAGGAAGTGTTTAGATTGAAGATAGATAACTTGAATGATGTTGTTGTGTTGTAGGCTAAACCAAAAGCTAAAGCTTTTGGTGTAACAATAGGAATGATCTTGTCACTTCATGAGAGGTATTATATAGATGATGTGAGATATATTATACTTCGCTAAGATTGTTGTAAATTATTTGAGCCTAAAATATTTTGTTTGAACTCTTTATTTTGCAGTCTCCAGAACTGTAAGGATACACTTGCAACATGCTAAGTACATTTTTCTTTAAAGATTTGACATTGTTTGCTCCCTAGTTCTGTTCTTGGTATCTTTTCATTTTTCTTTATGAAAGAATTTGAATTTTTGTTTTGAAGGAATAAAACTTTAGTTATAATTTATATGATTTAAGACTTGGATTCACAAGTTATTTGCAATGAAAAGGCTTCAATGTTTATGTATAACGTTTGGATGGTAATGATTTGAAATCGACCATTCTTGCAACATTCCCTTCAATCCTCCATTTCCATAACTGACTCTAATATGTTAGAATTAAGGGTTGTTGATAGGAACCTAAGTCATATTGGTCTCAACCAATAGTCCCAAACACCCAAGCCTTAACTTTTACCTTAGGCAAGAAGTGGAATAGGAGGGAAAAGTTAATAATGGAATATAGAGGAATAATAGAATATTGGGGATAAGGGCTTTTATTTGAATTGTAATTGGAGGTCAAAGAGTTTCTCTCACTTGGGGGCTTAGCCATTTCTTCCTTTATTGCCTATTTTCATTGCATAATATATGAAACTCAATAGGAATATTATTGGTGCTTTAAGTTGTCTTGCTTTTTGTACAAATTTCCACATATGATAGTCATATTCTTATATCATAGGTTTAGTTGTACTTTTTCCTTGCTTCTAAACATTGACCAAATCATTGCATTTTCCATAATGAACATGAGGCTGCAAAATTTGAGATTCAGAGTTGGCATTCTACACTTAAAAATGAGTCATCCATACCTGCTGGGATCTTTCCAGGTTTACTTGTACTATGTTTTACAAGTGACATATGTTGTATTAATTGTTCTTTTTACAATTATTTTGTGTTCTAAATGTATACCTGAACAACTATTTAATCTTTCTTCTTTCTAAAGCCCAAGATGTTGATTAATTATCTATAGGCCTTGAAATCCTTTGAAGAGACTTTAAGGGAGTAGGTTAACAATCTAATTTCTCTTTTTTTTTCCTTTGAAAATAATTCATTATCCATTGATGTGGTTACATTGATCGTTTATCATTTTCCTATTGGATATCAACTTGAAAAGGCAATGAAAAAGGAAGTTGTGTTCATTGTAGCATTTGCAAAATGAGAACAACAAATAATAGAGTTGAAGGTAATTACCTTAAAATAAGGTTTTTGTCTGTTATTGCATTCACATAATTTTGTATGTATGTCTTTTATATTCTGCTTTACATATGCAATGCTCTCTAAATGAAGGTGTTGGAAGTTTTGTAGTCTTGAATGTTATATCTATTATTGACCTAGTTGGGAGTTGGAAAACATTTGTTGTGGTCAAATTGGACATTTATATCTATTATTCACAAAAAAAGCACACATATACATACATGTCTTGCTATTATACTATAAATATATCATAAATTAAGAAAGGTTCCAATTTAAGCACATTTTTCTATCTTTACTAGAAGTAATCAATCAGGTCCCTCCTTTAGAGTGCACATTAAAGCTATACTAACCCATAAGCTACCTCTTACAATTAATTAGGTTGCATATATAATTAAGCTGCCTATTAGGGTATATACTTAAGTTACTTGAGGGAATATTGTTTTAAGTTTATAAAAAATCTGCACCTTAATTAATTTAAGTATATACTCTAATAAAAAGATTATCCCTCAGGTGTTCATGTGACTCTAAGTGATAGGTAGTAGTTGGAGAATTGCAAAAAAAGGGGTTATGTACATTTATAAAAAAACTGCACCTTAATTAATTTAAGTAAATACTCTAATAGAGAGATTATCCCTCTCAAGTATTCATGTGACTCTAAGTGATAGGTAGTATTTGTGACCCAACCAGCGTGAGTTTCATTGAAAGGATGGATGCGGGTTTGAGACCCAGCCAATGCAAAACAGGCCTTTTTTTTTTTACTGTTCATCATCTTCAACCTTGAGCCGGGTCACTTTGACCTGGTTGCAACCTATGAACCCAAATTAAAAACCCAATGGTTTTTCAGCCATTTTCAACACCGAAATTCATGTTTTAATATACAGAAAGCTTAGAAACTCAATTTTCATATGATTCCAAGGCTCTTTAATAATTAAAACATTCAAAATAAAAATACTCATATTTCAATAAAATAATAGTTCAAATATATGAGTGTCAAACAAAAGCAAGGCTGAGGCAAAAACGGGCTCTGATACCAAATATAAGAAAAACTAAATGATCTAATCATGCTTATGTAGATCAGAAGCTATTAGATCAAATGCGGAAAAATTAAGATCATAAATACCTCCTATCATTGCTATTCTTATTTGCTCCGAAGATAAACTACAGTTGTTCGTGAATCAAGTAATATGTAAACAGTTTATAATTCTCCAAACTAATCTGATTTTTGACTTAAGAATTTTCTATGGTTTTACTTTCACTCACTGATGGGGTTATTGAGATTTTTTCAGATAGCAAGCATAGGGACATTGACCATGGTGCACATCTCCTTTTATAACCTCTTCCCATCAAATAGGTTATTTTTTTATATGCATAAAACATGGATATAGTTGCTGAAAATAAGGGATAAGATCAACAACAACTTATTCCTAAGAAGATAGAGTGAGTGGACCACCTTATGTGATTTTGACTTAATCAAGTAACAGAAAAGAAAACAATATCATAGACATTGATTTCTTTACAAATAGAGCATAGTTAGTCAAAGTGGTGAATTTAATAAAACATGTGTGGATTGCACACACAAGATTTTTCATTGCAGGGGCAGGATTTTTTATGCTGCCAAAAATAAGTTGATCACATACAAATTGCACTTTCTCATTCTCACCAATGACCACCAATTTAATGGATGTTATTCTAATCCTAATCAAAATGATAGCGAGTAATAATTAAAGAAGCACAATTCTGTTAAACTAAGGTAATCGTGCAAAAAAAAAAAGGCCTACATTCTGTAGTAGTAATACACAATTAGTTAGATTTTTTTTTGGTAGATATGGAAAAACAAAAGAAAAGAAGGAAAGGGAAGAGAAAGACCTTGCCAAAATGCAACTGGTATATATATAAATATAACTAACCAAAAATTCAATGAGAAGTATGAAATTTTACCAGGACTAGAAATGACATCACAATGGCATGTAATTGAGCTGACTCTTAATATTTACTTTATTTTCATCCTTCTCATATCATGTAGCACAATAGTGATTCCATTCAATATTTATAATGTGATAGATAAAAAAAATTATCCAAGATTGCCCCATCTCTTAAGGGAGCAAACAAAAGGGTAGGCTCATAAAGACATGAAAACCATGAGGCATGTCTCTATCTAGTTATAGACATAAATAGCCGCACTTATCCCCACTTTGGAGTGTTTCTACCAATATATTTGTTATCACAGCAAACAATTTAGTTATAGATGCTTTTATTAAATTACTAATTATTGGTTTTGTTGAGTACAAAGGAATCACTTGATGAATAGGCAAGAAGATCAAGCTTGGTTTTGAGCTTCCAACATGCCTTGAAGACTTGAAGAAAATCTTGTAATTAATTGTAAAGGAAAAAGCATCTCTGGTGATCCAAGTGCATAGCATTCATATCATACATTTAGCATTTCAAAAAGGGTCATAAAATTAACAAGGCTTTGCTAATTTCATTCAGTGTTTAAATTGAAACTAAGGTTTTTGGAAAAATACTATTTTACACTATTTAATCGATTACTGAGGAATAATAATCGATTACTTTGTTCTTAGCTATTTCTGGAAAACCTATCAAGAACAATGTAATCGATTACATGTCGGATTAATCGATTATTTGACCTAAGCTTACTTATAAAACAACATTGAGAAACATTTTAATCGATTACTAAGTGACTGTAATCGATTACAAAGGCCAAATAGAAATCTCCTGGTTTATGAAGCTCACTGCCTTAATCGATTACCAAAGTCCGTAATCGATTACATAGTTCATTTGGCTAAAACCTGTTTTATGAAGCTCTCTGCCATAATCGATTACCACAAAACCGTAATCGATTACACAGTACTTTTCAGCTGTATTCTGAACTTCAAGTTTTTCTAAAGCTCACTGTGATAATCGATTATGCTACGGAATAATCAATTAATTAGTTCGTTGCCATAACCCAGAAGCCTATAGAACATATTAATCGATTACATATGATAAATAATCGATTATTAGGCGCTTCTAATCGATTAAAGGTAGTTAGAAACATTTGTTATAAATAGAACTCATTCTGTGCCTGATAAAAAACTTGAGAATTTCGAAATCTGAGCTAAACTAAAGCACTCTACATACTTTCTTGAGGTTCTTTGGGTTCTGGGTGTTCTTGCTTACATCAAAATACATATGGGTTCTGGGTGTTCTTGCTTACATCAAAATACATATGGGTTATTGATTGTGTCTTGAAGCAAGAAAGTTCTTGTCAAAGCTTAAGGATTGTGCTTTTCTGAGTCTTGTGTAGATTCTTAAACCTGATTCATTCATTCATTTGCATCATTAATCATTGGATCATCAGGTGATATCTTTCCTTAGCTTTGAAGGTGTACTCTGTTTTTTATTTGTAGTTGAATATCTATTGTAATTAAGCTCTTGCATGTAATCTAGAGGAAGGGTTTCGCTAGGGGTATGCTGAGTAAATTCTCAGTGGGTTGATCTCTAAGAACCTAATAGTGTTTTAGGTTTCTGAACTTTATCTAGGGTTGATAAAGAGAGATTTGTATAATTCTTGTAAGACAGAAAATTGCAATAGTGGAACTCCATTCTAGTGTTGAATGGAAGAAAACTGGATGTAGCTTCATAGTGTTTGAAGTGAACCAGTATAAATCTTTTGAGTCTTGTGTTTAAATTCGTGCTTGCCTATCTTCCACATATATACACTGCTGTGTTGTCTTGCTAATCAATTTAACTTTGAATAATTGCATACCTTGGACTGAGCAAGTGTAAATATTTTTGGTTTCAAAGTGATAAAGATCCTAAGGGAAAACTCTGATTATATAAAAGGAATTTTTAATTTACCAAGCCTAACCAATTCACCCCCCCTCTTGGTTAAGTGTGAAGTGTTCCTATCTTTTACAGGTTTATCATCCTATTATCTTAAATGGTGTTATAGCAAGTTTAATGTAAATGAGAATCAATATACACTATTGGGATATTATATAAATCAATATATGAATTATGAAAATATTTGAGTGGAGAGATGTTACCCGGATATTATATAGTAATCAACATTTGGCATTCTTCTTTTATTCTTTTCAATTTCAATGAAGATGTCCAGTGCTGTCAAGATGTTTGCTTATTTGCTTTCATCACCCTTTTCCTCGACTGACATGGAGGAATTGCAGTAGCTCTAGGCCCCTTCTGTAGCCTTGCCTTTAGAGTAGCAGCTCCTCTCAAGGCTGCCAACAAAACAGTTAGTTTATTACAACATTTCTAATAGAAGATCTCATTTTGAGATCTTAACTACCTTTTTGGTGAATCATGCATTCTCACATCACTCTCAAGATCTCTTCCATTTTTATTCCAATAATAGATCTCATTTTGAGATTTTAGAACATTTTTTGTGGAGAGAGAATAAAAAATTATTATTTTTTCAATGGATGCAGATCTTGACAATTTTTTTACAATAACTAGATCTACACATGAAAATCCAACATCTTGCTTCAATAATAGATCTTAGCAAGATCAAATATTTAGACTAAAATCTCTTTACAAGATCCCTTACTCTTATATTTTGTGTTAGTATTCTAGCTATACGTTTGTTGATATAAAAAACTACTACTATTACTATGCACGCACTACCTGCGCCATTTAACAGTCACCTTCGATCAACTTCTAATAATAGAAAGTTGAAGAGTAGCATCTTTTTATTATAAATATTTCTTATATTTAAATTTAAAATATGATAAATGTTAGTAGAATTGGTTTTTTTAAAAGAGAATAAAAAATAAGGACCAATATCAGTAAAAACATACTATGAGAACCAACCCTCCAAGGAAATAAATAGTTGTTGTGCAATTGATGGGATAAACACTGGAAAAATTTACACTGATGACTTACCGAGCAACTCATATAAGTGAGTCTAACATCATACCTTAACCTAAAACCTTAAGATTCAAGTTTATGGATCTTATCCTCACGTATATGGTGTTCAATATTCTCATTGTTACCCGATGTGAGATTTCACCGTACACTTATACTCAAACAATCTTCCTTAAGTTTGAGTATCTTTCACATGGTAGCTAGTCTCCTCCTCAAGTAGAAGTCATTTTTAATCTACAAGTATCCAATGGTGGCCCTTAGAGCTTAACCATTGCCTAGCCATTGCCACCAACATGTTCTAGTATCTTGCACCGGCGCAATACCTACGGGACCCACTTTACCTCACTCTGTAACACCCTAAAATTTTAAGAATAAAACAGTCAATTGATGGTTAATATTCAAAATTACTGAGGTGAAATATTAATTAGAGAAAGTACAAAAGATTTAGGGCAAATGACAATTATGTCCTTGAACAATTTCAGAAATGACGAAGATGCCCCTAGGATGAAAATGACAATTTTGCCCCTGGATATTTTTGAAAATAACCAAAATACCCCTAGATATTTTAGTAAGATATTTTAGGATGAAATCCCATAAATACCCTTAAACAAATGGGATAATTACCATCACGTCCCGAGGGTGATAAATGACCAAAATACCCTTTAGGTCAAAAATGCTCAGATGATTTTGGAAATTTTGTGGAGACCTGGAGAATAGATAAAATACTTTTAGATAACTAAATATTAACCTAGAAGGTAATAAGAAATCATCAAATTGAATTCCTAGAAATTTGGAAGATAAGGCTAAAAAGAACTTAATCTGGACTACTCCAGGTAACAGAAAATTATAAAAAGAGTATGGATATAATCTATGCAGTTTTCCCTTAATTATGAAAGGAATAGGTTGCCTAAATAAGTTAGTTTTGTAATTTTAATAATCAAAGACAAATTTGACCAATAAGAACTTAGAATTTTGTTATTACATGCAATAAAAGGAAAAATTGTTGATTTGGTTATCTAAGAGCAAACCTTGGCTGTGTGATACGCAATCAAAGGAGAAAAAGCTTTAGGAACATCCAAGAATGAACACATGGAAAGTTAAGAAGTCTAGCTATTTCCATTGGTCCATGTGTAAAGAAAAGTAATTAATGCTTAAAAAGACATTTGAAGCAAATTTTATGTTGATTACTTTGGTAAAATACGTGGATGGCTAGGGACATTATTTCGACGATCGCAACGGTCAAAACTTAGATATATAAGATAGGAATATACCCTTAAAATTTTAAGGAAATCCAACGGTTAACGAACCTAGAATAATTATTTTCCAGAAACGGGTTGTGGAAAAATTTAAGAATGAAGAAAAAACACAAAATCCTCCCATCCACAAAAATTGGTGAAACTTACCCTCTAAGCCAAGCATTGCACGTATACAATCAAGGAGAGCTTGAGAATATTCATGAATTAGGACACTTGTACAATGCAAAAGCTTTAGCCAATGGGAGAAAACCAACTAGAAAGCAAGCTAAGATATTTGCACTTCCTTAATGCCCACCATTAAGTAGGAACCGTAAACAAGCTTGGGCAAGGAGGAGATGCACGTGCAAAACAAGACAGCCAAGGAAAAGTGTGGAATTTTCATGATTTAGGCCACTTGGAACATGAAGAAAGGCTAGCCAATGAAAACTAACCACATGGAAAGTTAGTAATCATCATCCTTGGATATTTTTAAGCTTAGCACCTTATAAAAAGGTGTAGGACCAAAAATTTGGGCAGCTCTAAGAGAGCTTGGCCGTGCAAGCCTCACACCAAAAGTTTTCCATTTTATTCCTTTCCAAAACACCTTTTACCTAAAACAAAATCAAGACCTACATGCTTAGAAGTTCACGTGGAAACCAAGGATCTTAAGGAGCAAGACTATTCAATTTCAAAGGAAGGAAAGTTGTCCAAAAACCTAAGGAAGGCAAAGGTATGGGGAAGTTTATGATAAGCTAAGTTTGAATATGAATTATGATTTGATTCTTATGTGGTTTCATGAAGAACTAAGCTTTGTAGACTAAGTGTTTGATGAAATGCCAAAAAAACTAAAGATTGCTATATGAAAAGTTATTTGATGAAGTGACTTGATTCTAGTTAATGATTGATTGGTTGAATTAATAACTTGAAACTAAGAAGGTTAAGTCACCTAAATTTACATGTGTTATGATTATTTTTGAAGAAGAAAGATTGTTTAGAATTATAATGAAACATTTTACTAAAGTTAAGATGTTTTATATTTTCTAGAGTATAGATGCTTTAATAAAAGTGTTTTATAAATCTTTGAGCCATCTATTTTATACTAGAATCATATTAAACCATATGAAGATTTATGCTTAGGTAACTATCCACTTAAATACTAGCATTATATTTAAGAAGAATGAAAGTTTAAGACTTAATGAATTTTAATGGAATATTTTGTTATCCTTGGTATGTTGGCCGAAATTTATAGGTGATTTCTTGGACTTGTAGATTTGTTTTATTTCTCTCTTTTAAGTTAGAATCATGATTATTGTAAAAAAAAATAATGAAGAAGACATAGCTTTCTTTATATGTTTTAGTGAAAATCAAGTTTTTACAATATGAAAAATAAAAGGTTTCAAAGAAATAAATCTAATTTATATCATGGTGATCGTATGTTTTTGTAATGTTTTGTGATGATGGAATGATAGATGTGTTGTGTAATATGCCTATTTTATATGATGATTGTATATGTTATTGAATAAACCTATTCATTGTGTCTTGGAATATGTTGATCTTTGATGAATATAAGACACAAAATGAAGAATAATATTGATGATGATATATGATTTATCTTGAAGACTTTGTGAAGATTGGACCATGGCTATATGCTTAAGTGTTGTATAAAGCTTCATGTGATGATTAAAAGAAGCTTACGTGTTGTTTAGTAAGCATATACCATGAGTTGTTAAAGATGTTGAATTTTGAAGTATATAAGATGTAAGATGATAAAAAAAGAAAGATATGTCATACATGCATTTTCATATGCACATGCCTGGCGGGGGCTAGACCGTGTTGTTGTTGTTGTTGTTGTTGTTGTCAGATAGCTAAACTGAGTCCACGCGTTCAAAGGTGTTATGAACTTGGGGGTAGTTGAGACAGGGAGGACCACACCACCATGATGATCACATAGGTGGAGGTGACTATCCTACGCGCCCCTGGGCTACCCCGACTGGTTGGATAAGTTTATTTGTGCCACCAGAGTGGGTGAGGCTATCTTGACTGTGGCCACTGATAAAAGAGATAACCTGAGATCTCAGGCATGCATCATATAAAGAAGATAAGCATGCATTACATACATCCCATGTTGATTATGTGGAATAATTATTCATTGATGCATATGTGGTATGTTGAATATTTGATCTGTGTGCTGGAATAAATCTGTAAATGAAATAAGTTTGTTATATTTATTTTATTCAAACTATGTTTATCATAAACTTACCCTATTTTGTGTCTGTGGTTGACACCTGTGATGACCCCAAATTCATTTGGGCGAGCAGAAAAGCAGGAAAGTCTAGAAGAATTAAAAAGGAAAGATGATGAAGATATGTTGATGATTTGTAATAAGTTAGATTCTTTATATTTCATGATGGCTTGTACTTGGACTGTATTGATGGACTGTGCGATATTCTGGACTGTTTTGATGAATTGTAATTGTATGAAGCGTAGTGAGAAAGAATTCGCTTATTTGAAGCAATAAGAAAAAGAAATTTTCATGAAATTTATAACTAAACTCATTTTAATACATAAGGGATATGAGATTTTATCTAAAATCAATCAACCACGAGAGAGAGTAAAGAGAGGCGTTACACACTCGCTAAGAAGACTTTTGATACAAGAGATCCAAATGTGCATAGATCTACCACTGCCATTTTACTGGTCTGAACTGGTCACCACGTCGAATCATCAATTCTGATATCAATTATTGTGCAATTGAAGGGGTAAACACCGGGAAGATTTATAACAATGAGTTACCAAACAAACCATATTTTTTTGGTACTATACAAAAAAATACAAAGAAAGCAAAAACAAGAAACAAAAACAATTAGCCTCTTGGGTAAAAAACACCCATAGAGTCAAATAACATAAGCTATCTAAATATGTGGGGCTTTCATGCAAAACTTCCATAACTAAATCTTGAGTCGCTTCCACCTTAGCATGGGAATCTACGCATTGATTACCCTCTGGAAGGGTATGATGCAAAACAAACATCCATTGACTTTGCATCAATCTTTTAATTTGAATCAACTTATTGCTATATGTGTGCAAGACAAAGGATCTTTTTTCCAACATCTCCACCATATGCTTTGAGTAAGAATAGCATATATCACTGCAATATCCATGCTCCCAACAGAGTTGCAAACCATGCAGAAGACCTAGCTAGAATCTCTATCTATAGAATAAGGACCTGCCCCAAACTTCCATAAAAACCAAACAGGAACTCACCACTCAAGTTTCTACATAACCCACCAAATTTCGCTCTTGATGGTGTTCCCATGACACTCCCATCAACATTCAAGGTGACCATATTTTGCAGTGGAGTAACCCACACTTGTGATACACTCCTAGTAACCACTTTATCCGTCTGAAACGCAGCCATGGTATGACCCAACAACGCTTTCCCTTTGATAGACACAACTCCCACTGGCATAACCACGGACTCAAAGACTAGAGCATTCCTGGTGCACCAAATTTGTCACATTAAAATAGGGACCTCTACACCATACTTGAGAACCCACTCTCTTAAACAACTATTCAACCTCACATTATTTGGCCCCAACGCTATATCATGCAACCTATTTCTTGTCCATATCTCAACTGCAAAAAAAAAACCAAACAAATAATGGTTAATGTCTTCCTCGATAACACTACACCTTGAACAACTAGGGGAGACCCCTATTCCATGATGTCTTAAAATAACCCGAACTAGAATAGCATGCTAACATGTCTGCCACACAAAAAATTGGATACTCACCTGAACTTGAAACTTTCATATCCAACTTAATTGCTCAGCCTCTACCAACCTATGTTTCCCTTATAATCATTTATAAGTTGTTCTGATTGTATAATTTCCAAAAATGTCCTGATTCTAGATCCAATTATTTGGCACTCTCTCCACCGAACACAGTTTTAAAGATGTGATCATAGTAGCAATATCCTCTAGGAGACTCGTATTGAGATTCTGCAGCTTCCACTCATCAAATTTACTCATCTCATAAGTCCTAAAATTAGTTTTCAAAAATTCAATCAAATGCTAAATATTAGTGATTGTTCAGAATCAAACAGTAATTTAACCATTAATTTATCAAGCAACCTATTTCCTCAACAGAAGTTTCAAACTTTCTCTTAGTGTGATTTTTTTTAAAGTTTTGGCCATTTGGATAGCTATAAAAACATGGGATGAGGTTCGATATCAATATATTAAAGCTATGATACTCAATATAAATGGATCTTAAATGTCTATTAAAGAAGACATAAAAATAGATTGCCTTTACTCTGACATTTATATTGATTTATTTGCAAAAGCTCTAATATTTTTAAGAGAATACATCAACAATTCCCACAACTATTGTTCGCGAATCTATCCATCCATCTCTCTCTCTCTCTCTATATATATATATATATATATATATATATATATTAACAACAACAAGAACTACATGTTGAGTTGTAAAAAGAACAAAATTTAGCACTATACATAACAGAGCTCACAAGATTTTTTTTATTCGTAGGAATCAAAGACATGTATTCCATAAGGTTTATAATAACTCAAGATCCTACTCAACCAACTGAGCTGGACCCATTGTTATAACTCGTGAAGTTGATATATTTTACTCATAATAATTGTTTTCAAGAGTTATATATATCTTCTTAATGATCTCTTATTAGCCCCTAACCGGATGTAGGCTATAAATTGATTAAATTCACTCTCCTTTAAAATGGTGTAGTCCATCACTAAAGTGTAATCACTCATTAGAATAGTGTATAGTTTCCTCTTCAAGAATATTCTGTTGTGAAAAGACTTGACCTTATACAATTTGTGGAGAGTATCCCAGATTTCCTTTGTGGTCTTCTTCTCTGCAATACTAGACAAAATTGTGTCTCCCATTGCTAAGTGCAAACTAGTGATTGCATTTTCATCCATCTCCTTCCACCTTTCATTAGTGATATCTATGAGTCTACCTTCAATTGTATCTTGGCAATTGTCCTTCATCAAAAATTGTTTTTATCTTCAATTTTCACATGAAGAATTTACTCCCATTGGACTTCTCTATCTCGTACTTTGTTTCCATGATTTCATACAACTTCCACCATGCATAGCACCGCTTATTGGAACGGTGATTGTAAACCATGAACTAGTACACTAGGTAAGTTTCCCAAAGAAAGAGGTGGGTCACCAATGAACATGTTTAAATACCAAGTCTTTTCTTAGCCAGAACTTTCCTAAACATGCACTTTCATGCTAGATCAATGTATATCCAATAACAAGAATAATTCTTTTTGATGTGGTAGATTAGACAACCAAATTTTCTCTGACACTATGCCAACGTGTATCACAATGCAATAATATCAACAACCTATTGGCTCTGATACCACTTTGGGAACCAGAGTAACAAAATAATATCTCAACTAAAATAAGAGATGAGAAAAATAGGAATTGACACAAAATATTTTAACATCGAAAACCCTTAATAGGCAAAGCTTCTACTTCAGAGTTTACCAGATTCTTATGATCAACTCATCATCAACATAACAAATAACAATATTGCCAGTTTTCTAACCTTTGATGATGTAGTTGGAGCTATTCTTAAAGAAGAATCCAGGCAAAAGACTAACAAAGATAGGTAGGAATATTTCAAGCAAGCAAAGGCTTTAACGATGATGAGAGGTAGATCAACCAAACATGGCTCTAGTGGGAGTCAAAATCATGGTAGATCAAATTCTTGAAGAAGGAAGAACCTTAAATGCTATAATTGTGGCAAGAGAGGACACTTGAAGAAGGATTTTTGGCATTAGAAGAGTGAAGAAGAACACTCTAGAGCATCAACCTCTCAAGGTTGTGTCGCTAGTACCTCAAATAATGCAAAAGTTGTTAACACTTTGACAAGTGTACCAATTTGTCCAAGTAATAAAGAAATGGTAAGACTGAATGTCGATTCCACAAGAACTTTGCTTGTACTCAGAATTAATATACGTTTTTTTCTAAGTAATTAATGAATCAATTTAGTTTGTAGAGTAAATGACATATAACTAAATTTGACTTAATTAAAACTATAAAGCGTAATAAATACAGAGAAAGAGATACAAACACTCAGAATGATGTGGTGATGGTTGAAATATGATGTGATGAATGTTGGGTACTCAACTAACTGAAACTAACTCCGATGCAATATTAAAGGTTTTTCACTATTCAACATTATTTTCGCTCACCTTCATCTACTAATATATGCTAACCTTGATTCCTCAAGTGCGAGTCCCTAAATCATTTAAATTCACTCCTAATCCCTTAAGAGTTACATTAAATGATTTTCAATAAGATTAAAGATGATAACCTAGGCTAAGCAAACCATTCTATTCCTAGAAATGATATATTTAGAAGTGTTTTTCAGTTCTAAGGAAATAACCATTTTCCAATGTATTAAACCCTATAACAAAGCATGCAAATGGGTGATCAAACCACTAACATGAATATAGCTTAGAAAAACAACAGTAATGCGTAAATAACATTGAATAGATAGTTAGAATCATTACATTAAAGTGTTTGATTGTTGAGCTACCAACAATAGGGGGTTTTAGCCTATCATTTTCATGAGAGGCCTATGCAATGGAAGTTAGGGAAAGAAAAGGAATGGATGGAAGGGAATGAGGAACAAGTGGTGAAGATACAACTGCAAGGTGGTGAAGAACATCTCCTTCGTGACCTAGGTGCTCAGCTTTAGCCTCTCCAAGAGTTTTTTTTGTCCAAGATCCCTTTCTTTTCCCTTATTTTTGCCTTAAAACGCAGCCCTGTGGTTGCGCGCTTAGCGCAAAATGTTGTGTTGAGTGCGCCTTCAATGTCTAGCTAGATAAGTGACCACCCGTTAAGCAAGCTGGTCACGCAGAGCAGACGGGACCTTCACGCTGAGTGGGTCTGTCGCGCTGAGCGAGTAGTTCCTGTCGCGCTGAGTGATTGAATATTTTTAGTTCAATATTTTTCTATTCTTCTTAACTTATTTGAATTCTCTTGGAATTTTATTTTCTCACTCCAACTCAATTTTCGTCTTAGGCAAACAAGTGGGCTTAATTGATAATTGTTGCTTATTTTTAGATTTTTTGCTTACTTGACCTATCTTTCTTATGCAGGACCTAAAGGGTTCTATGAAACTCCAAAGGACACATATGAGTAGTCCCTGGAAAGATAAGGAAAATATATACAATTATGTCAGAGATTAGCTAAGGCCAATTTTGTCATTTTGAGGGTCATTTTAGGCTTGGAATTCAGAACCTCTGCACTTGAGTTTTGGGTTGCGAATTATTAATAATTAGTTAGATTAGATGGGCTTAATCATGGCCCATCCTTTCCTACTAACTAAATCACTATATATTAGTGCAATTAGTTAGTAGATTTTTACACTTCATTTTAGCACAAACAGAATATATAGTTTCTTTTAGAAGTTGTCAGAATTAAAATCTTTTCTCTCATTTTCTCTCAACTGTTCTTCAGTTTTCTTCTTTATTTTCATTTCCGTTCTTCTATTTTCTTGCACTAATTTCATGGGTCTTCAACTGATGATGATCATGGAAGGCTAAACAATCAATTAATCCAAGGATCCAGTCCAAGCAAGGAGAATTTGAGTTCTAGTTTGGTATTTCAATTTCTGTGTTAATGTTCATTTTCTTCTCCAATCCTCTATTCGATTTCAAGATTATAAATGTTTTTAGGATTGAAAATGGATTACGTTGTGGATTCAATTCCTAATTTTGAATATGATCATAGATTGTTTGGATGATATTTCAATTAGGTTTGTGGTTTCAATTAATTTAGGAGTTAATTCGATTGAACTACTTCTAATGAAATTAAACGAACTTTCATAGCAATATCATTATCTGAGAAGTATGATAATTCACATTGCTTGGTTTGGTGAATTGGATTGATATTCTTTAATCTGTTTTATAACACCTCTTATCAATTCTGTCAATTTCTACATTTTTTTACAATTGTAGTTTGTGTTTTCGCAATTTTTATTCATTGCCTACAAATTGTTCGATAAAAATCCCACTGCTGTTTATTAGTGAATTGAAGTTGGAACCAAATTGATCGTATCTCTAAGTTGACCTAGGTTAATCTTGTGCTATAGAATTAATGTAGTTTATTTGTTTAGAAGCAATAGGACAATCGGTTCTCACTAAGTGAGCAGCTCCAGACCTTGAATCTACCTTTCATACCCTTGCAGTGAATTTCTACAAAAAAAAAATACAACCAACACCTCATAAATCAACTAGTTTTAGCATCCATTGGGTAAATATATGATAAGTGCCATATTTAAGTTAAATCATGTTTCGAATACTGGCACTTATCTTTCGATTTCAATAACTTTGTCTATAAACTTTCCCTAAAACCTAGTTACATAGTATTTACTACTTGTATGAATGTTGTTTTTATATTTCGAAAGATTAATCCAATCATGTTTTGATAAGGTTCCGAGGCTTCCGAAAAAGCAAAGCAAGCAAAAAGGGCTTAACAAGCAAACTTGGGAGGTGTTACAAGCAAAACAGTCCCAGAACTCGTCCAGGCCCATGACCTTTCTTCATCATTAAGTCTTTAACTCTCCCAGGCGAGTGGAACTATTGTTATTTGGTCGCCCAAGCGAGTGGAGTCTTCCAGAAAGTTGTTTTAACTCGCCCAAGCGAGTGACTCATGTGTATTTTGGTCGCCTGGGCGAGTGGATCAGCAATTGGGCATGCAAGTGGGCATTAAACTCGCCCAGGCGAGTAGAAACAGGAAAAAACACTCGCCTGGGCAAGTGGACTCAAGCAGGCAGCCTCCCTATAAATAGCCATGCACCCCAAGGAGAAAAGACACCCCCTTTCATTTTCCATTCTTCATTCTTTTATTATCTTAAGCTTGTTCCTTAGCTTAGGAGGTTAAATAGTAGTAGTAAGTAGGTTAGGAAAGTGAGAGAGGTAAGGATTAGTGTGGAGACTCTGCCGGAAAGAAGCGGTGATGGGGCCCTTCATCAATTCTTCTCTTGAGGAGGTTCTCTCCATGCTTGGTTAGTTTCTCTTAAAGGATTGGATGTAATCTTCTACTCTTAAGTATCTCTTTTAATATTTATTTATGCATAAGTCTTTTCTATTTGTTATTGGTAATTTTATTTCGTTCTTAATGCTTGATTCTACTTGATCACTAGTTTCATGAAATTGGATTCTAAGTTTAACTGGGAATTACTCTTAGAATTTGAACTGAATAATTTTACTCTTTACGTTACGTTGCTAGGGATAAAGCATAATGTTTAGATTGCAAATAGCACGCGATTATGATTTTAATGCTAGGTTATTTACTTTGTATGCAAGGGATCGATATTCGGTAAATATCCTTAGAACTCGATTGTGAGGGATCGATTCGAGGTGAATTAATGTGTGCATCAATAATAATAGAAAATGGTTTATACATGGTAATATTAATTGGATACTAAGGGTATGAATGATGAAATCCAATCCTACGCTTTTCTTGAATTAATTAAAATCGTTTTATTGGCTTCCGTAATCTTTCGTAATCTTTCGTTATTTTTGTAAAACCATCAAAACTTCGACCATATTCGTTGTACATAACTATTAAATTGTTAAGTTTTATTTGGAAAAATTGAGTAGCACAAGTCCCTGTGGAGATGAACTTTTATAAATTTTGTAACTTACAACGATAATTGGTACGCTTGCCAAAAGTCTAACAAGTTTCTCGCGCCGTTGCCGGGGACTTGAGTTGCTTACTCAGTTCTTTTAGATTTAATTTCAGTTTAGTAGGACTTTTTATTTACTTCTGTTATTTACTTTATTTTGATTTTGTATAAATTCTCTTTTATTTTATTTTATTTTCACTAACCTTGGTACTTACGAATTAGTTTGTCCTTTTTCCTTTTGAGGTAAATTTCTTGCAGATACATCGTTATTAAATTTAGAAATTACCAAGACCAAAAAGGAAAAGAAACAAACATCCAAAAAGCTATCGAGTAAATCTTCTTCTATTTTGATTCTCCTTCACCAGTAAAGCCACCTGTAATTTATATTATGGCTGATAAAGGAGGGGGAGAAGAAAATAGACCACCACGGAGGACTCTTGGTGACTATGCGTATCAACAAAGACCAAAGCATTACAACATCATAGTCATTCCTCCTTTCAGTAAGAAGGTTGTGGAATTGAAGCCCGCATTACTCAGTCTGATTGGCTCACATCCCTTTGCAGGGATGGACCATGAAGATCCATACACTCATTTGTCTACCTTCATGGAGTTATGCAGTACTATGGGAGCTTCTGACGAAGATGCTGAAGTTGTTTACCTTAGAGCTTTTCCATTTTCTTTGACAAGTAAAGCAAAGGCTTGGCTCCAGTCCCAACCAAACAAAAGTCTTAGCACTTGGGAAGAAGTGGAGGAGAAATTCATTGCCAGATTCTTTCCTCCATCTAGATTCATAAGCGCAAAATCAGCAATTGCTACTTTTTCCCAAGGATTTAATGAACCTCTCTGTGAGACATGGGAGAGATTCAAATCCTTACTGCGGAGGTGTCTAAACCACAATTTTGATGATGCTGCATAATTACATATTTTCTTCAATGGTTTGAAACCTCAGACAAAGATGATTCTTGATGCCTCAGCTGGAGGTACGATGATGTCAAAGAGCCCGGAGGAAGCAATTATAATCATTGACTCCATAGCAGCCAGTGATTACCAGTCTCATCATGATAGATCTCCGATTCAAAGAAAATGTATAATTGAGCTAGATTCTCATAATGCAATTCTAACTCAAAATAAACTCTTGACTCAACAAATAGAGGCCTTAACAAAACAGTAGGCCAACTTCCTCAACAATTTCAGCAAGCACCTAATGAATGCCAACAACAGGAGGCTTATTATATGCAAAATTAGACTAGACCTCAACAAAAAATTCAAGGAAATTACCAAGGCTACATAGGTGGTCCAGGTTCAAATCAGCCTTATGGCTGGAGGCAACAAAATGATAATGCATATTCTAGTCTAACTAACTCTTCTTTTGTAGGTCCCTCTAACAACTCTTATGCAGGTTCTTCAGATATGGTTCCACCACAACAACAACAAGAAGCTCAGCCTAATAGAATTTCAAAAATGGAAGATACTCTAACTCAGTTTATGCAAATGTCCATTTCAAATCAAAAGAACACTGAGACTTCCATCAAAAATCTTGAAGTTCAGGTTGAACAACTTGCAAAACAATTATCTGAGAATAGAGGTGGATCTTTTTCAGCAAACATACATGAAAATCCAAAAGAACCAAGGGAGTTTTTTAGAGTGGATGTCCTGAATGGAGGAATTTCTGACTCCAAGAAGTTAGTTCAAGGAAAAGATTGTTCAGAGAAAACATTGCCTGAAGCATTTGAGGAGATGAGTGAAGATGAAGAAAATGAAAGTTTAAATTGTCTCCAACAACTAAATGCTTTCAAAGAAATTCCTTACCAGCAATCTCTCTTTGAAGAATTAAAGGAAAATAAAAATCAAGAATCAATAAATGAGGTAAAAGCAGTACCCTCACATTTTAATTATGTTTTTCTCGCAGGTGATTCAAAGACACTAGTTACCAATGATTTAAGTCTTTCTGAAAAAGAAAAGAAACTGGTGAAAATTATGAAGGAAAACATAGAAGCCAAAGGCTCATCATTATTGTCCAATTGCTGGAAGCCTGAGTCATAACAAAGGCGTCCAGCTAATACGACGTTAAAGAAGCGCTCCTGGGAGGCAACCTAGTGTTTTTAAATTGTGTTATTTTAGTTTATATGTCTTTACATTTTATGTCTGAACTTTACTTTTTGAAATTTATGTCTTTTTGGAAAGTATCATCTGTTTTGCTAGAACTGGGATATAGGCCCATTGGTTAGGGGGAGTAGCAAAGCAGGTGAAGAAGAAGAACGAGGCAGATCCTGTTGATTATCTTAATGGAGGACATCGAGCTCCTCAGCCACGATCTTCAAAAATCAGTGACATTGTTTTTAAATTTCTTTACTGCTTTGTAGTTTAAATTCAATACTTTGTTTATTTAGTTACTATGTTTGCTTGAATAGTTGTGTACATTTATAATTCTTTTTGGTATTGCACACAGAGGTTTCTATCTTTTTGAAAATACACATTTTGATTACTTTTTGTTTTGTTAACATAGTTGTATAAATATTTTTGGGGATTAACTGATATAACATGTTTTGAAAAGAATCAACAGATATAAATGTTTTGAAACTTGTTTTTTTTGGATCAGACACCACAAAATGATTTTTTTGGAAACTTTGAGAATGAAAAAAAAAAACAAATGAATGCAAGATATTTTTACATAGAATTGATAAATAACACCTTAAGCCTTAGTGAGTGTGTGCAACCACATAAAATACATTGAGTGTCCGCATTGATATGATTTATAATTGATTTTGCATGCATTTCTAATTGTCATAACATATGGTGCATGGATATGATTTGGGCCTTCTTTCTTTTTGAACATCTTTTTAAGCCACTGGCCCAAAAGCTATCCCAACATAAGTATAATGATTTACCATTTGCAAACCCTTTTGAGCCAAACACTTGATATTGTTGGAACCCTATCCTAGGATAAGAATTCCTTACCTTACCTTAGGTTAGGAGAGCAAAAAGGGAAATATTTTGTTGATGGAAACTTTTTGGGTAGCTTATGCGATGAAAAAGACTTTTAAATGTTGCTATATGCTATTCATGTGATAAGTAAAAGGAAAGAAAGAAAAATAAAAAGGAAACAATTTCCTTGTGTTTAAAGTATTGTACAAAGTATTTGGGTGAAATGGAAAAATTGATATCTTGGAAGAAAAAGGAAGAAATAGGAAGTGATAATCTAATTTTTTTTATCTTTACTTGCTCTCCTATTCTTGAGGTCTTTTTGAATATCCAAAAAAACCAAGATTCCTTTCTAAGCCAGGCCCAACCACAAAAGCGCTAATGATCCATGATAAGTATGTACTTTGATTTGATGGGAAATGAATTGCAAAATTAATCTATAAGGTATCAATGTTGGAATTGAGAATAAACACTCACCTGTGAGAATTAAACACCTTCGAGAGGTTTTCCCCTATTTGAATCAAACATATGTTTCCTCTAATGTTCTTTAGAAATGAAATGTGAATTGATCTTAATCTCATTTTGGTTTTATGAACTTCATCTTTTGTTTCAATTCTTAAGGTTGACTATTTGAAAATGTGTTTTGATCAAAGTTGACTCTTTGCAAAGCATGTTCATATTTATAATAAAAAGTATCTTCTATAGTCCTAATGTTAATTTACTTTGCTTAAGGACAAGCAAGATTCTAGGTTAGGGGGAGTGATCAGTGCCATATTTAAGTTAAAATCATGTTTTGAATACTGGCACTTATCTTTTGATTTCAATAACTTTGTCTATAAACTTTCCCTAAAACCTAGTTACATAGTATTTACTACTTGTATGAATGTTGTTTTTATATTACGGAAGATTAATCCAATCATGTTTTGTATTTTGACAGGTTCCGATGATTCCAAAAAAGCAAAGCAAGCAAAAAGGGCTTAACAAGTAAACTTGGGAGGTGTTACAAGAAAAACAGGCCCAGAACTCGTCCAGGCCCATGACCTTTCTTCATCATTAAGTCTTTAACTCGCCCAGGTGAGTGGAACTAGTGTTATTTGGTCGCCCGGGCGAGTGGAGTCTTCCAGAAAGTTGTTTTAACTCGCCCAGGCGAGTGACTCATGTGTATTTTGGTCGCCTGGGCGAGTAGATCAGCAAGTGGGCATGCAAATGGGCATTAAACTCACCCAGGCGAGTAGAAACAGGCAAAAACACTCGCCTGGGCGAGTGGACTCAAGCAGCCAGCCTCCCTATAAATAGCCATGCACCCCAAGGAGAAAAGACACCCCATTTCATTTTCCATTCTTCATTCTTTTCTTGTCTTAAGCTTGTTCCTTAGCTTAGGCGGTTAAATAGTAGTAGTAAGTAGGTTAGGAAAGTGAGAGAGGTAAGGATTAGTGTGGAGACTCTGCCAAAAAGAAGCGGTGATGGGGCCCTTCATCAATTCTTCTCTTGAGAAGGTTCTCTCCATGCTTGGTTAGTTTCTCTTAAAGGTTTGGATGTAATCTTCTACTCTTAAGTATCTCTTTTAATATTTATTTATGCGTAAGTCTTTTCTAATTATTATTGGTAATTTTATTCCGTTCTTAATGCTTGATTCTACTTGATCACAAGTTTCATGAAATTGGATTCTAAGTTTAACTGGGAAGTACTCTTAGAATTTGAACTGAATAATTTTACTCTTTACGTACGTTGCTAGGGATAAAGCATAACGTTTAGATTTGCAAATAGCACGCGATTATGATTTTAATGCTGGGTTATTTACTTTGTATGCAAGGGATCGATATTCGGTAAATATCCTTAGAACTCAACTGCGAGGGATCGATTCGAGGTGAATTAATGTGTGCATCAATAATAATAGAAAATAATTTATACGTGGTAATATTAATTGGATACTGAGGGTATGAATGATGAAATCCAATCATACGCTTTTCTTGAATTAATTAAAATCTTTTTATTAGCTTCCGTAATCTTTCGTTATTTTCGTAAAACCATCAAAACTTTGACCATACTCGTTGTACATAACTATTAAACTGTTAAGTTTTATTTGGAAAAACTGAGTAGCACAAGTCCCTGTGGAGACGAACTTTTATAAATTTTGTAACTTACAATGATAATTGGTACACTTGCCAATAGTCTAACAATATAATGACCCTGTGATAAATCTGAGTTCGTATGACTGAGTTGTCACATTAGGAGAGGGTGTATATTAGAACTCGGATATGGGAGGGTTGTAGATAACACCTTTTCAAATCCGGGATCATGTTGTGATCTCAGATGAGCTTGGATGTGTTACCGAGTTTGATCTTGGATGAGCAACTGGGTAGTGATCTCGGTTGAGCTCGGATGAGCTCGTATTTTGTTGACTTGTAAGAGCTACCGGGTAAAGAAACTGGAAGAGCTTGCAACCCCTTTTGATAGTTACCAAGTTAGTGATCCCGGAAGTGGTTGGGAGGAACCTTGGACTTGTGAAGTACCAAGGTCGGGATAGGTTGGATGAGGTCAGAACAGGTTGGATAGGTCGAAATTGGTTGGGATAGGTCGAATGAGGTCAAATAGGTTGGATTAGGTCGGATGAGGTCAGAGGAGGAGGGAACATTGGACGTACTAGAGTACCAAGGTCGGGTTCTTATGAAATCGACTACATAAGTTTTTATAAGCGATTAAAATAGTCAGTATTTGTTGTTAACCCGGACTTAGCCTTGTGACATGTGTAGGTTCTACATATTCACCTTATTCGAGTGACACGTGTTGACTCCTTGCGGGTTGTTTTGACGCGGGAAGACACTTCTGCTATTTTATGAAGCGTGTTAACTTATAGGCTATATGAGATATGCACGAGTGAGATATTTCAGTAGTAACCTTATTTCCACCGTCTTTGTTAAAACACTTTCTCTCTCTTATTCCATATTTCCTCCATTGTTAAAGTGAGAAAAAGCTTCTTAGATAATCATTCCTTAACCTAAACATCTTCACATCCAACGTAAGGATTGAAGAGAATCACCATATAAACTAGTTCTTACCCTTTATTCTTTGAAAGAATCATCAGACGAGGAGATCATTTCTCCAAAGGAAGTTAAAGTTTCAACCTTTATGACTTAGAAGACACCGTAAGGACATCCAGGCTTTTAGAAGTTGTCCACAAGCCTCCCTTGATTTTTTTTAAGGTAAGACGTGTAAGTTTTACCGTTTCCTTTGAGTTTGGGGTTAAGAGGAAAATAACTCATATGAGTTAGGTTTGGTTTTGGGTGATATTTCTTTGGAAAAACATGCTTAGGAGGTTGTTGTGATGAAGGTTCAACCTTGAAAGCTAGCTTTTCTGGGTTTTGGGTATTCTGTTATGCCTAGATATTTTTTTGGGGGTTTACAAGTCAACGTTGGAGGTATATGGTTGAGATATTGAAAAGAACTGGGTTCTTTTCATGAAACGGTTGAAAACCGTTCTTGATATCTTTTGTGCCTTGTGTAGGGCTTGATAAAGAAGATATCTGTGGTCGTGAACACGAGGCTGAGGTAGTCGGTGCTGTGATCAGAGAAGGTAAGCTCTCTTTTCTTGGGAGTTGGTTCCCTTGATTGTGTTCCACCATACTCCTGGGGAGTAATGGTTATTGGATGGCATGGTGCATGTATTTACATTGTGTGTTGTTGCTTTTTGATTGAAAACATACATGTAATGGAGATGCACACTGGTTATCTAATTTGTATAACTGGATATGCAATTGTGTAGGCGGAGTGCACTGGTTTGCTAAGTTGTATATCTGGATATACATTTGTGCATGTCTGTGCTGGAAGGGTACCTTGGTGGAATTGTCACGTGGAGTCCGGGGTCTAGGACCTCAGGTCGGGATACGTGATGTGTACGCGGAGTACACTAGAAGATATACGAGAGTGCACAATATGTGTACTGGCTGTCTAACTTGTATATCTTATATGCAATTGTGTATGATATCTGCACTAGTTGGCTAAATTGCATATTTGTGGTGGAATGGCACGTTGATGTGGTTATGTACATGTATTATTTTATTAAATGGTCGAGTTGGCTATGTTATTTGTAATGCCAATATAAATGCTATGTATTGTGGAAGTGAACCAGGGGGAGGTGAGTCTCCAAGAACCTTGAGTTTACTGAGATTGTATCTCACCCCGGTTGGGGATTATATTTTATTGCAAGTGAAAGCCAAAGAGCAAAGGACGAGGTCCGGGATAAGTGACCCGAGTAGGGGTTTGTGGTGGATCTCAATTGACAGGCCGTGTTGGCCTAGGCTAGATTGGCCACTAATTGAGTATCTCGGACAAGAGGTCGAGATCAGGTTCAAGGGAGCAAATATCGGAAGGAGGTTTTGTGCGAGCTTGGTGGCTCAATTTTGTTGTATATTTTGTAACCTGGCATTGGTTTGTACTATGATGTATCTTTTGGAATAGAACCCGGGTACCGGGATGTATACAAATTCCATACATAATGTTAGATTGTACTGTCTGACGTTTGATGACGTCTTGTTTTATTTTAATGCTTTCGTATTTACTTAAGTTTATTAAGTATTTGCTATGCTTAAGACCTTATTATAATGTTAATGAACCAGATGCATACGAGGTCGTTACAATAAAAGCTCAGAAGAAGCTAATTCCTATGTTTTAATCACAAAAGGAAGCATTAAAAGAGGATAAGATGAGATAATTGCTAAGTAATTCACATGTAACTTTACGTATGCTTAGCAATTATCAAAAGTCCTTTGTGGTGAAGTAGCAATTGGTTCTACAGGTGGAAGACAACTCCATGATTGTTAGATATTGGATTCAAGTGCAACTTGGCACATGACTCCATGTTGAGATTGGTTTTGCACTTATGAACCTATCTCAGAAGGATTTGTGTTCATGAGGAATGATCATGCCATGGAAATAGTTGGAGTGTCGATACTACCAAAATAAAAATGTATAATGGTATCATATGCACAATTCAAGGGATACGACATGTGTAAGGTTTGAAGAAGAATTATTGTCCATTGGGCAATTGGATGACCGCAGGTGCAAGATCCATATTGGAGGTGGGATCTTAAAGGTAGGGAAGGGCAATCTTTTAGTGATGAAAGCTAAAAAGATCACAACTAAACTATACATGCTTTTAGGAGGTACGTTGTAGGAAGTAGACAATTGCAGCAACAAGTCAAGAAGAAGCAACAATGATGTGGCATTGTAGATTGGGTCACATGTCAGAGAGAACCCTGGAAATTCTTACGAAACATAATCTTTTACATGGGCTTAAAATAGTTAATTTATCATTTTGTGAGCACTGTGTGAAATGTAAGCAACATAGATTGAATTTTTCTAAAGCAACTACCAGAAGCAAACACATACTAGAATTGACCCATTCTGATGTGGGGGGATCACCAGAAGTATCCTTAAGAGAAGTACCCTAAAGCAATGTTAAGGGGTATCATCTGTGGGATCCCACTATCCACAATGTTGTTGTTAGCAGGGATGTATTTTTTGGAGAAAAGGAACTACAAAGTGAGCAGAAAGATGACAACACTGCCAAAGACATTGTAAAGAATAAGTCAAGAGAAGATAACTCTTCTAAAGCAAAATAGGAACCTGAAGAACAAGAACCAAATGAGGCCAATGGTGGACAAGTACTTCAATGATCAACAAGGCATAAATTTATACTAGTTCGGTACTTAGATTGTGTCATGGTAATCCATGATGCATACTATCTTCTAACTGAAGAAGGAGAACCATCAACCTTTCAAGAGGCTATGAGTAGTTTAGATGCTTCTTTGTGGATGACAGTAATGCATGAAGAAATGGAACCTTGCACAAGAACAAGGCTTAGAAACTTCTTGAACTCTAAAAGGTCGAAAAGCCATAGAATGCAAATAGGTCTATAAGATTAAACGCGATGGCAACGATCAAGTGGAAAGATATCATGCAAGGTTGGTGGTCAAGGGATATGCTCAAAGAGAAGGTATCGACTTCAATGAGATATTCTCTCTAGTGGTTAGATTGACCACTATCAGAGTTGTTCTAGTTATGTGTTTTGCATCAAATTTACATCTTGAGCAACATGATATAAAGACTACTTTTCTCCATGGAAGACTAGAAAAGGATCTATATATATATATATATATATATATATATATGTTCTAACCAAAAGGCTTCGAAGAACAAGGAAACTTGGTTGGTAGGTTGACCAAATCTTAGTACGGTCTAAAGCAGACACCAATATGTTGGTACAAGAGATTTGATTCCTTCATTGTTAGCCTCAGATACAACAAACTGAGTTCAGATCATTATGTGTACTACAATGGATTTGAGGACAATGATTCATTATTTTTCTGTTGTATGTGGATGATATGTTAGTGTTAGGCCCTAACAAAGATCAAATCCAAGAGTTGAAGGAATAGTTGACTAGGGAGTTTGATATGAGAACTTGTGACTTGAAAACAAGATTTTAGGGATGCAAGTTCACCGAGAAGCAAAAGGTAGGAATATTTGGCTTTCTTAGAAGAAATACTTATTAAAAGTCTTGCGGTGCTTCAACATGTAAGATTGTAAGCCAATTTCTACCCCACTTCATGTGAATTATAAGTTATCCTCAAGTATGAGTCCTAACAATGAAATAGAGAGGATGAAACGAGTACCATATGGGGGAAGCCTTGTGCACACCATGATTTGTACTAAACCAGATATTACACAAGCAGTGGAAGCAGTTAGTAGGTTCATGGAATATTTTGGGAGAGATAATTAGAGTGCTGTGAAGAGGATCCTTAGATACATCAAAGGAACATCAAGTGTTGCATTATGTTTTGAAAGATCAAAATTTATTTTCAGGGGCTATGTTGATTCGGATTTTTTAGGTGATCTTGATAAAAGAAAATATATTGTTCACTATGTGTTTATTCTTGCAAAAAGGGCAGTGAGTTGGTTATCCAAGTTACAAACTGTTGTTGCCTTGTCTACTATAGAAGCTGAGTGCATTGCAGCTACCAAAGCTTGCAAGGAAGCTATATGGATTCAAAGGTTAATGGAGGAACTTAACCACAAGCAACAAAAGATTGTTGTGTATTGTGACAGTCAAAGTGCCTTGCACATTGCAAGGAATCCAACCTTTCATTCAAGGACAAAGCCAATAGGTGTTCAATATCACTTTGTTAGAGAAGTAATAGAGGAAAGAAGTGTAGACATGCAAAAGATTCACACCAAAGATAACCTAGCAGATGTTATGACAAAGCTAATCAATACAAACAAGTTTGTATAGTGTCAATTCTCATTTGGCCTATAAAAAACGTAAGAAACAAGGAATTGGCAAAATAGGGAAGTGGTTTTGAAAGCACACAAAAGTAGCTTTAATTGGGAGATTGTGAAGTTGTAAGTGTGTAAACCCACTTTTTGTGGCATGTAAGTCAACAAAGGAAGGCTGAAAATTTTAAACTCTACATGCATAGGCCTATGGATTGGTTAGAAGGTCGAAATTATCTACCTTGTGATTGAATATCTTTCTCAAACATATTCCTATAAATAGCTAGCACTTCTACGTTCTTTTGCATCACCCCATAAACATAGTATTCCTTTGTGAGAGAGTGAAATACTTTGGAGTCCTCTAAGTGTATTCTCCTATATATTATCAGAGAGAAAGTATAATTGTTATCTTCCATTTAGTCAAAATATTTCTTAGGTCTTGCCCGTGGTTTTTTCCTTATCCGTTGATATCTTATTTAAGCTAAGATATTGTTTTGTTACTCTTGTGTCCAACATACAAAATTAAGAACCTCATCATTAAGCCAACCATACTTTTTCTCAAAAAGGTTGGTTAGTGTTTTTGATGGATAACAATCTATGCAATCTTTCCACGCATTACCCCTCTCCTCCAAATCCCTCATCACCTCCCAAACATAGTTACAAGACTTGAACCTAGATCAAAGTCCAATCATGAGGATCCTATCACGCTTCTTGAGTCTTTTCTTGGCCTTCAAGTAACCCAAAAATACAAAATCCCACTAGAAGATGTGTTGCCACATCGATGAATTGTCATTCTAAATGTCTCAAAATCACAGTCATTGAGCCCTAACCCTTTACCTATCCCATCAATCATTGCCTTTCCATCAGGATGCATACAAAAATGCTCTATTCCATACTTCAAATCTATGCCCCTTGTTCACAACACATTGAACACATGGCCTCTTTCATTATGCAATGGCAAAGAGAAAATGAAAGCCATAATGCACTCTCTGTGCTCACAACTATAGCAAAAGAGCTTTTGGGTGTCCTAAAAATTGGTTGCACCAAATAATAGCAATTACACTTCTGGAACACCCCATTCCACTAAGGTTGAAGGGCATGATGTTCTCCCTTAATTTGTACCTGTTTATGATGCAAGATGTGAGAGAAGGAACAAATGCAAACATGGACTCATTTACAACAAGGATGTCTACTTGAGAACGAGAGAAGAAAGCAGTGTTGTTATTAAAAAGGATGTCAAGTGTGTTAAACATTATGTCATCAATTTCTTTGAGGGAATCTTCAATAGTTCAAAATGCTTCTATTCTCGGAATGATGTTCCTTGGACCGTAAGTGTTTCTGTTGATCCCAGATTTGGTGATGCTTTTGACAAGGAACCTGTATGCCTCCAAACCCAAGTTCCTATTTCATAGGATGATGCTTGCACATGAATCTGAGCATGTTTGGTGTTTTTTGGGGGTTTATAGCATCATAGGTCAATGTAACATGATTGGCCTCTACACTTAAGGACTGATTTACAGATGCAAAACAAAACATAGTATAAGGAAAGAAGGGATGATAAGAGCAAATCCCCATGCTATAATTAAGGAGAATATTAACTTTGGGTATATTTCAAGTTAAATATTGATGGACATATAGTTCATGAAAAATGTTTAGTGATCATCTGATATACTATCCAACACTTAGAGAGAGTAGTAAAGAGAAAAAAATATAAATATGATAGAGTTTATGATATCATAGAAATGTTGGTCCCAGATGAACTCAAGAAGGGGGGTTGAATTGAGTTTATAAATTTAGCAAAACAATTCTGATAAAATCCCAAAAATAAAAATAGATAATCAAATTGTAAAGAAGACAAAACACAATGAGTTTTAACATGAAAAAAAACTCCTAGGCTCATTAGGAGAAAACAACTACGGCTCCAATTGGATCACTCAATCCAATTGAATAAGGAATATTTCAATATTTAAAGAGCCAATATTTAGTACAAGTGCAGAACCTATTATACCCTTATACAAGTCAATCTCAAACCTAACTCTAGATTTGTATGACTTTCTCCCAAACCTTGTTCCTCCACAACGTTTCTCACTTAATTACTGATTTAACTCTAAGCCAGACTTTTATCAAATATTTCAAAAATACCTTAAAGCTTCTAAGTATAAGCAGAAGACACAATATAAACCTATGAGCACATTCTCAAAGAATATTTGTAACTAAGATTGCCAATATAACTCAAGGAGAATTCACAATTTTTTTCAGACCCCATGATACTCTATTTATATACAGATATGGATAAACACATTTTTTATTTTCAAATCTGTTTTTTTGTTAGTTCTGATAAGCATAAACTAAAAACAAAATTATGTTCAAATTTTATTAGTTAAGCTTATTTATCAAAATAGAAACAGACTTTATCTACAAAATTAAATATGACAGATTTTGTTTAATAAAAAAAATAGATTTTTCTAATCAACTTAAACTGATAAGACATTTATCAATATCATAAACTTTATCAGCAGATATCATATCCATTTTATTTGCCGCTTATCCAATTTTATTTCATGAGTTCAAGTAGCAATCTAAGTCAAGAAAATCAAACACAACTTACTCTTACAAACTTTCTAAATGATAGGTTCTGGTTTTCTTTTCTGTCCATGAACAATTGCTCCATTTAAATCTTTGACTTAATCCCTTAATATAATATATAGCCCATTGTTAGCATCAAAACTTCAAGTCCAACAAATTCCCCCTTTTTGATGATGACAATCTCATTTTATTCCTGCAAACTTTAAAGATTGACAGATAACTTACAAATCAGAAGAAAAACATGTCAATATCAAAGCATAGCTTAGGACATCTTCCCAGAGATCACTGCACAGTTACAGTTTATCAATCCTTTGACTGGTTATGTGCTTAATAAACAATAACATTAGAATGAGTTCTAGAGCATACTAATAACCAAAAGAAAAGAAATTAGAAGGAAGAAGTCATGCAGTAGTGACATGTCTACATCACACTTAGTGCATGTCTACATCACAATAGTATCAATATGAGTTCTAGAGCTTAGTAACAACCAAAAGAAAAGAAAGTAGCATAAGAAATTAGAAGGAAGAAGTCATGCAGTAGTGACATGTCTACTTCACACTTAGTGCATGTCGACATCACACTTGCCCCTTTGGCAGCATCAAAAAGAGAGGATGAGAAAAAGATAAGTAGAAGTGAAGGAAAGAAAACCTGAAATATAAGAGACTTAGAACAATATCCAACAGCACAGTAACCATCCAAATCACTCATGTATGAACACATCACTCAGTGTTTGTCTCTCTTGGAGGTTCCATAGGCTTGTACTTCTTGACTATTCTCCACTCATTTAAGGAATCTAATTCCATGATCCAATCAAATCTATAGGACTTTTGTAAACTTGTAATGTTTAGGGATGGGAAGAGATAGTAATGTTAAAAAGTGTATTAAAAAAAATATACTGCTCAGCTGCTCTTGAACTAGGAGTCTTGAATTTTTGTTCCCCCTGTTTAGATGCACGAGACTCTTGATTAAGCTTTAGTGTCAGACCTTTCCATAATAATTTTTTTAATGTACTGTTGGCCTTGTGTCAGAAGTGTACACTTGTTGTGTTTTTATTTGATACCAATTGTTGTCTTTGTTCAGAACTTTTGGGGTGATTATGGGGTAATGTTCAGGATATTTTCTTTTGATATTCCTAGAACTTTTAACTTGGTAGGGCAGCTGTTTTAGCAATTTTAGGCTCAATAGGGGTGACTAGGGATATAAAAGTGTCAGGTAGGCTATAGAAGGCTCTGGCTAAGAGAATCATGGACTATTTCATCCTTGTTAGTTTTATGGAGCTGTCTTCTCTTATTTAGAGCCTCAAACTTCAATGGCAGAAGTTCTAGATTCTCCACCTCACTTATAAAATGTTAAATCCTCACCAAATTTGGAACCAATTATTGTACTCAAGGACAATTGTGCTTAATAAACAATAGAGGATATGAAAATGGAAGTGAAAAAAATAGGAAAAGGTGAATGAATGAAAAGAATAGATGAAGAGAAGTTAGTTAATTAGTGAACCTGAGAACTCATGGATGCATATAAATTAAGCCAAGTTCCAGTCTTAGTTTTTCAAACCTGTCCCTGCTCAGTGGCTTAGTGAAAATGTTTGCAATATGCTGCTCAATTTGACAGAATTTCAACTGAATTTGACTTGTTTATGCACAATCTCGAAGGAAGTGATGTCTTATATGAATGTCTTTAGTCCTAGAGTGTAGCACCGAATCTTTTACGATACTGATGGCACTTGTGTTGTCACAAAAGATTGAAATGCATCCTGTGTCTATGCCAAAGTCCAGTAATTGTTGTTGGACCCATAAAATCTAAGCACATCAAAAAGCAGTTGCCACATATTTAGCCTTAATGGTGGATAATGCTACTGAGTACTGCTTCTTGGAACCCCAAGATATCAAGCAAGGTCCAAGAAACTGGGCCATGCCCAAAGTGCTTTTTCTTCCCACCAGATCACCTGCAAAGTCAGCATCACTATAGGCAATAAAGTCAAAGTTAGTCCCTTTAGGATACCACAAGCTTAAGTTCTCAGTTCCCTTTAAGTATCTCAGAATCCTCTTAACAGATTTTAAATGTAACTTTTTAGGATTTGACTGAAATCATGCACACAATCCTACACTAAAAACAATATCAGATCTACTGTATGTTAAGTAAAGTAAAGAACCTATCATGCCTCTATAAGTAGTGATATCAATACTCTTACCTTAGAGGTCTTCACTTACTCTGTCACCAGTGGCTATAGGTCTATGATGAGGCTGGACAGATTCCATTCCAAACTTCTTAAGAAGTTCTTTGAGATACTTCTATTGATGTATCATTATCCTAGATTCAGATTGGGATACTTGCAGCCCCAAAAAGAAGTTCAGCTCACCCATAAGACTCATCTCAATTCTTTTCTCATGATTTCAATAAACCACTTGCACAAAAATTAATTAGTGGATCCAAAAATAATATTGTCAACATATATTTGCACAATTAATAGATATTTACCTTTGAATTTTAAGATGAGTGTTTACTCTATTTTACCTCTTTGACATCCATTATCCATACCAAGCCCTCGATGCTTGCTTTAACCCGTACAAGGCTTTGTCTAGTTGATAGAGTGCTTTTAGTTAAATTTTTGTCTATCATTCTTAGCCTATTTGACTTCTCTTGGACCTTTATTTTCCTATTCTAATTCAGTTTTTGTCTTAGGCAAGTAAGTGGGCTTAATTGCTAATTGTTGCGTATTTTTGGATTTTTGCTCACTTGACATATCTGACTTGTGTAGGGCCTATAGAGTGCTACGGAACTCCGAATGGAGCGTTCTAGGAGTCCCTGGAAAGATAACAAAAAGATCTACAAGTTTGCTAGAAATATACCAAGTCCAATTCTGTCATTTGGAGGGTCATTTTAAGCTTCGAAATCGAAACCTCTGCACTTGTAATTTTAGGTTGCGAATTTGATTTTATGGTTGTAAATAGCAAATAATTAGAATTGATGAGTTTTGTTCATGGCCCATTCTTTTCTTCAGACTTAGTCACTACATATTAGTGACCTTAGTGAAACTTGGATAGCACTTTTTTACAATTCAATAAACAAGTTTATTATTTCTTTTCTTTAGTTTTTAGAATCAAAAGCTTGTTCTTCATTTTCTCTCATTTGTTCTTCATTATTCTTCATCTTCTTCATTTCCATTTTGCTATTCTTCCATTTTTCTGCACTTACTTCATGGGGCTTTCCTTGGTTATCATCATGGAAGGCTAAATCATCACTCAATCCAAGGATCCAACCCAAGCAAGAGAGGAATTTGAGTTCTGGTTTAGTATTTTGAATTCTGTGTGAATGTTCACTTTCTTCTTCAATTGCTATTATGTTTTCATGATTATGAATGCGTTTAGAATTGAAAGCGGATTAGGTTATGGATTCATTGCCTAATTTCGAATATAAATCACAGATTAATTGGATGATATTTCAATTAGGGTTTGTGGTTTCAATTAATTTAGGGGTTAATTCGATTGAACTGCATCTAATGAAATTGAATGAACTTTCACAGTAGGATAAATTTCTGAGAACGATGACGATTTGAATAGCTTGGTTTGGTGAATTGAATTGATGCTCTTTAATCTGTTTTACATTACTTGTTATCAATTCTGTTAGTTTCTGCATTAATCTTTAATCGTAGTTTGTATTTTTGCAATTTTCATTTAGCGCATACAAACTGTTTGATAAAAATCCCCCCATTATTTACTAGTGAAGTGAAGTTGGAACCATATTGATCGTGTCTCTGAGTCGACCTAGGTTAATCTTGTGCTACAGAATTAGCTTAGTTTAATTGTTTTGAAGCCACGCGACAAACGCTTATCACTAGTTTGTATGCCATATCTCCAGCTGATGAGTCTTCAAATCCAGGGGGCTGTTCTACAAATACTTCTTCTTCCAGCAGCCCATTTAGGAAGGCTACTTTAACATCCATTTAATGGAGCTTGAATCCTATGTAGGCAGCATATGCGATCAAGATTCTGATAGCTTTCATCCTTGCTACTGGAGCAAATGTTTCTCCGTAATCAATTCCCTCTTGCTAACTATATCCTTTTGCCACAAGCCTTGCCTTGTTCTTGGTTATTTGACCATGTTCATCCAGTTTATTCCTAAAGACCCATTTAAGTCCTATTATTGTTCTGTCCTTAGGCCTGGGTTCCAGATGTCACACTTTGTTCCTTTCAAACTGATGTAATTCATCCTGCATAGCATTTACCCAATCTGGATCCTTCAAGGCAAAAACAATGTCAGTAGGTTCAATAAGAGAAATGTAAGCATTAAAAGCACAATTTTTTTTCATTTGAGCTCTAGTTTGTACTCCTTTATTATAGTTACTCATTATAGAATCAATGGGATGAGAGCTTTGGTGCTCCCACTTCCTGACTTCAATCTTTTGTGTTTTCAGCACTATCTTTTGCATCATCTTCCTCCGACTTGTTATCTGAACCTGCATTATCTTTGTCTTCTATGTCTGGTTCAGGTATGCTTGATTTTTCACTAGGACCTGAGTCTTCCTCCTTTTCTTTACTTTCAACTTCATCTATTTCCTTGTGATTGCTTGGATTCAGATCTTGTATTTTAGTTATTCTAAGCTCAAAGTCTTCACTTTCCTACATAATTTTATCAACAATGTTAGTTTCATCAAAGACAACATGGATGCTTTCTTCCACGCACATAGTCCTTTTATTATTACTTTGTATGCTTTACTCTTGGAGGAGTAACCCAAGAACACTCCTTCATCACTTCTTGCATCAAATTTCCCCAAGTTGTCCTTCCTATTATTGTGGACAAAGCACTTGCATCCAAAAGTCCTTAGATGCACTATGGTGGGCTTTCTTCCTTTGAACAGTTCATAAGGGGTCTTCTTTATCATGGATCTGATCTCTTCTGCCCAAAAATTCCTAGGTAGACCACTTGCAATCAACATGGTTCTGGTCATGTCCTCTAGGATCATGTTCTTTCTCTCCACTACTCCATTCTGATGCGGATTCCTTGGTGATGAAAATTCATGATAAATTCTTTTTTCTGGTTTTTGGATTTAAAAGAGGATCTGACCTACTTTGCTTAAGTGCAAGAATCACAAAAGCTTGACGTCCTGAAATTTGAGATTGGGTAGACCAGAAACTAGTCCTTGTGAATGCAACTTCTTGATCACTCCAAAGCTTGCATGTCCTAATCTTTTGTGCCAAAGAATGATGTCATTTTCCATGACACTTAAACATGTTAGTGAGACATCAGCAATAGAGTTTAAGTTAACTTGATAAACATTTCTGTTTCTTTTTCCTTCCAAGATAACCTTATGTGTCTCCAAGTTTCTTACAAAACATTTTTCAGATGTGAAATCTACCGAGTTCCCTTTATCACAAAACTGAGATATGCTTAATAGGCTGTGTTTTAAGCCTTTAATAAAACACATTATCAAACTCCCAAGATCTCACCTTGGTTGTTATCTCCAAAAGTCACACATCCATTCTTGAAGGGGTTGAGAGTGAGGAATCTAGATTTGTCTCCTGTCATGTGCTTGGAACCCTTGCTGTCTAAGTACCATGTGTTGTTCCCCCTCACTTCAACCTGCAAAGAAAATCATTTGTTAGTTTTGGGAACCCAAACTTGCTTGGGTCCTTTTTTCTTAGCATATGTAGAATTGTGCTCTCTTTTCTTTGTTGGTTTATTCATAGAATAATGAGAATGATGTGCATAGTGTTCATTTTTATTTAATGCATTTGTTATGTGTATGCAATCTTCTTTTAGGTGTCCACCCTTCCCACAATGCACGGAAACTCTAGTTTTATATAGATCAACATGTTTCTCTCTAGAATCCCATGTCTTGTAACCTAGTCCATGCTTAGACTGAGTGTGTGCCTTATTAGTATCTTCCCAAGGTCTAACTTACTTTTTGTTTGAACTACTAGGTAGGTCAGCTAGTTTACTTCTAAGGATGTCATTCTCCTTATTCAAGTTCCTTATTTTTTTTCCAGTAGTTCTACCTCTTTTCAGTCAACTCCTTTAATTTTTTCTTTTCAGATCTCAAGAAAGTCATGCACCGATGAATATCTTCATTTTCTACTTTTAAATCCCGAATATTTCTAACCAAGTCATTATTTATTTTGTTATGGTCCTGAGTTCTAATCTTAGACTTGCATAACCATCAAGCAACTCCTTGCTCTTTTCTCTCAATGCATCACATTCATCTAATGGTACAAATTTTTCTTCATCCAGACATATGCGGTGCTTGATGAGAGATTTTAAGTTTCTAACTAGCTCTTCTTTAGTTTGTTCATGCAATGCTGTTTTTCAATTTGAGAGTTTACCTCAATAGTTTCAACATCAAAGTCATCATTTTTTCTAGCCATAAGACATAAATGAGCTTATTGTTCTTCAATATTTGTGGCTTCTTTTCTGAGCCTGAATCTAACCAAGCTGCCATCATAGCCTTCTTAAGTTCTTTTCTGCCAAACTTTTTCTCCTCTCTCATTTTTTTCTCCTGTTTGTGCTCTAGCTCCCATTCTAGGCAATCTTTGATCCTATGGTCCTACTTTCCACACTTGAAACATTCATGTTGGATCTATTCTTTAGTATCACCTGTAACAAACAAAGAATGAAGCTCTGATACCAATTGTTGGTCCCAAATGAACTCAAGAAGGGGTGGTTGAATTGAGTTTATAAATTTAGCAAAACAATTATGATAAAATCCCAAAAATAAAAATAGATAATCAAATTGTAAAGAGGACACACAGTGAGTTTTAACGGAAAAAAAAACTCATAGGCTCAATAGGAGAAAACAATCACGGCTCCAACTGGATTACTCAATCCAATTGAATAAAGAATACTTCAATATTTAAAGAGCCAATATCCAGTACAAGTGCAGAACCTATTCTACCCTTATACAAGTCAATCCCAAACCTAACTCTAGATTTGTATGACTTTTTCCCAAACCTTGTTCCTCCTAAATTTTCTCACTTAATTATTGATTTAACTCTAAACCAGACTTTTATCAAATATTTCAAAGTTACCTTAAAACTTCTAAGTCTAAGAAGAAGACACAATATAAACCTATAAGCAAATTCTCAAAGAATATCTGTAACTCAGATTGCCAATATAACTCAAGGAGAATTCATACTTTTTTTTTTCAGACCCCATGATACTCTATTTATATACAGATATGGATAAGCACATTTTTTTTTTCAAATCTTTGTTTCTATTAGTTTCGATAAGCATAAACTTGTTGGGCCTATGCTCTTTAGTTGAGCCCAATTTGGCAGAGACGATGAGAAGAGTCCAAAGACTAATATAAATACTCCTACTTAGGTCATTAACAGAGAGACAAAAAACCTAGAAAACAGAGAGGTGGCCACACACCCTACTCATTCCCCCTTAAGAGATAGTTTGGAAGATTTGCTAAAGACAAGGAGCCAATCAACCAAGTTGAAAGCTACAGGAGGTAAACATATAAAACTATGATGATCAGTTACATCCCAAACCACAAACGGTTTATATGCTTTTGCAGTATTTAAAGGGCCTACAATTGGTATCAGAGCCAAATTGGTGTGTTTGGATGTGGATCTAGTTTATCGATTTACATTATTTCATGTAATTAGTTTTGCTTCATGAAATATGGCACCTAGGGTTCTATGTTTATTGGTATGATGCTCACATGTATATCCTTGTATTTTTCTTCCATTAAAAATGACTGCTTTATTTGTTTTTTTGGCTTTAATTTATAATTGCTTTATTTTTATGAGTGGATAAATTATATGATATGATAACATGCTTATTGTGATAACATGTCATATAGAATAGGTGGTGCCATATTGTTGCACAACTTGATAATTACATAAGCATAATAACTATTTTGTTATTCCACGACTAGTATGATAGTTATTATAAAATTATTTTGATTCAAAATCATTTTCAAATATTAATTAAAATTATTATGATTTTTGTTAAAAATCTAGATTAATAATTGAATTAATTAATTTTGAATAATTAAAACCAAGACAAATAATCCAGATTATTTCCTAAGAGAACTGTTTACATTGCGAGTAATTTGTGGGTCTTCTAAAATGGTCATGTGTTAACACACGCTGCATACCACAATCATGTATCATGGTTGTATGAAGCACATGCTGGCTATCATGACCAGATTTTAGGACCTTAATGATTTCAAAATTCTGATAAGCTAAGCTTGCACGTTCACCGGCTTGCGACTGCTTACATAGTTTTTGAAATCAAACAAAGAATACTCGAATTTAAACAATTCTTGGAAATTGAAAAATTCTAAATTTAAAAAAAAAATATTGAATGGGTGAAGGTTTTTAATTAAGTAATTAATTTAAAATCTACGGGCTCCATTTGTGGGTTTATTAGTGAAATGGTTATCGCTGAAGCCCAATCGGATAAGGATAATCGGATTTCTCTAGATTAAACCTTAATATTTTCAAAATTTTAATATAGTTTTGTACGGCCCATCGTCGGCAACACTTAGACACTAAAGATAATTTTGAAAGTAAACAATGGTTAAATACATTCAACTTTGGTAAAGTTGTTAACCCTCCCATTGAGGCTCTGGCAATGGAACTGAAGGCCCAAAATAACAATATTAGTTTTACAAGTATCTTTCCCATCGTAAGCCTTGTAAAGATAACTAATGGATTGTTGAACTATAAACGAGTAGTAGTTATTAAAATATACTAGTGTTATATCTATTTTTTATTATTCTTGTTTGTCATTAGTGTGCTTGTTTTTCAGAAAAATGTCTTCATTCAATCCTTTAGCTACTATCTTGAGCCAAAAACCTATGGATGGTACAAACTACAAACAATGGAAAACCAATTTGGATATTGTTCTTCAATATGAAAAGCTCAATTTTGTTCTGACTACCCCTATGCCAGCGCAGTCCACTGAGGATGTGCCTGAGGCTACAAAGACATGTTTTTAGCAGGAGAAGGAAAGATGGGAGAAGGCAAATGTGGCAGTTCACTGCTATATTTTATCTAGTCTGGCCAATCACCTTCAAGAGCAAGTGAGCATGATTGAGAGTGGAGCAGTGATGCTCCAGACTCTTGATGGCATGTTTGCTACGTCTAGCAGCTCTGCTAGGCAGAATGCGCTGAATGTAGTCACCAAGACAGTTATGTTTAGAGGGAGTGTGCGGGATCATTGTTTGGAAATGATAGCAAACTTCAAGAAGGCTAAAGACCACGGGGTCAGATTTGAACAAGAAGTAAAATTTGACTTTCTCTTGCAATCACTGCCTTGATAAGTGTTTATCGTATCGCTTCAAAACAATTAAACTACGCTAATTCTGCAGCACAGGATTAACCTAGGTCGACTCAAAGACACTATCAATATGGTTCTATCTTCAATTCACTACTAACAGTAAAGGGGGATTTTTGTCGAACAGTTTGCAGGCACGAAGTAAAAATTGCAAAAACACAAACTACGATTAAAGATCAATGCAGAAACTAACAGAATTGATAACAAGTAATGTAAAACATATTAAAGAGCATCAATCCAATTCACCACACCAAGCTATTCGAATCATCATCATTCTTAGAAATTTATCCTATTGTGACGGTTCATTCAATTTCATTAGAAGCAGTTCAATCGAATTAACCCCTAAATTAATTGAAACCACAACCCTAATTGAAATATCATCCATATTAATCTATGATTTATATTCGAAATTAGGAAAAGAGCCATCGGGTTCCCCTACTCGGTTGAGCTTGTGTTGCTTTTTCTAGAACGACCGGGTTCCATACATGTGTCATCTCTAGAAACTCATCCTTCCCTTTATAGAGAGACCAGGTTCCTCACCCCCGGGATGGGATGTTCCCTTTAGAACTGCTAAGTCCAAACCCTTTCTTGAGAACTGTCGAGTTCCTTACTCGACAGAGCTTGTTTGCTCTCGAGAAATAAGCTACCGGGTTCCCTTGCACTCTTATGTAGGTTGGTGAAATACAAACTCGGGGTCTCACAAGCGCTATTTGTTGTAATCAATTACAACGCTTATGCAATCGATTACATAGTACAGACCCCGTCCTGTAGACTTTACAAGAAACCTAAGGGCCTCTTGATCGCCCTTGGCAAAACCTTAGCAAACTCAACCGACCTAGTCCAAGTTCCTCCGACCTCGCCCATTTTGCTACCCTTGCCTTCTCTTACCCAAACTTTACTTCTCTGACCAACCCCTACTGACCTTGTTCGAGTTATACCGACCTTGACCGACCTTGGTCGACCTTGTCCGCCTTCCTCTGACCTCGTTCGAATTCTTACCTTGAGATAGTATGTTTAAGTGCCAACCCGGATACCTTGTACTTCACACCGGTCCGCTTGTTTATATATGTTTGTGAGCGACGTATGTGATTGCATTGGTAGTTTTTCAACTCGGCCTATGTGATGGCTTGAGATGATGAACGTGTTCGAATATACATAAATACCCATGGGGGTGTATGGCGTTATCCTACCCAGGAAGAGTTTGTTCCTGGTGGGTCATACATTGATGCTGCCATGGTGATATTCTATGTATAGCAGTGAGATGCCGGGATTGGGTGGTGGTAAACCTTGCAAGGACCACGGTCAGTGCATCGCTGGGCCTTTGTGTGGGCGGAATGTATGTACATGGAAGGGTATGGAGATCCCATCCAGGATGAGTTATCCCTGCGCCAGGCCATACAATGATGGTGCCCATGAGAAACATATAACATTTGCATAGCGGAAATGGGGTTGATGATTGGTTGTAGGGTACGGAGCTACTGGGGGGCCACATCTATTGGGAACTCCTTCTGACACCTATTGGTTGATCACCATAGGGGGTGATTCCTGTGCATGACAGAGTGACCCTGACATGCTGCAACATCATCTGACCACTGGGATGGCCCATTTCCGGGATGGTACCACATTGCATAATGGGAATTGAGTCAGGAGTATGCATCATGCTAGATTTTTTAGAGTTAATTTATGAAATGGTTGTGGATGACTGTATATGTTGGTATATGATGAATGCTTGGAATGTTGTATTGATGTGTTAATGACCGTGTTGTTTCTTGACCGGGTTGTGCTTATTTCCTGTTGTACTCGTTATTTAATGTGATGAACTCACCCTTGTTTTGTTGTACCTTGTGGTTTGGTACCTGTTATGATCGCGAACCGGGTTCATGGGAGCAGATGGGCAGTAGTAGGTTCTTTTGGGGAAAAGACCAGGTTGTTTGGAGCCGCCGTGTTTTGTCGGGATGTCAATGGACATGATTCCGGACAGGAGCTGCATTTTACTAGATGCACCCCTGGATTTAATGGATGCACTCCTTGTTTGGCTAATTACACCCCTGATTTCTATTTTCCTTTTCTTCCTTTTCATTTGTAAAACACTTGACGTGTATTCTTTTTGAGACATAATCTTTGTACTTATAATCAAATTATGTTTTATAAGCACCTTGATCTACGTGTATATTCTATGATGACGGTCATTATATGCTCGCAAAAATTTACTATCGTTTTCACAAGTAACCAAAGGGGTGTTGTTTTTATTAAAATGAGTTTATGCCATTGTTGTGAGTTAGTGATACAGTAGCGACGTGGCGGGTCGTTACACTTTGTGCTATGTGCAAATTGATTTTTTTTACCTATTTTCGAGATGCTTGTAATGGTTAAAAGTTTTGCATATTATAAAATATCTTATGAAGCAACTCATTTTGCATATTGATTCCTGGACCACAAAGTAGTTAATGGTTAGGATTGAATGTTATGGATTTAAGAAACTTGCTACTTAAGTATACCAACAAGTTAGCCTATTAACCATTAAGTAATGAGAATTTAGGACAGCTTAGTGGCTGATTTTAGTGTTTTCTACAGGTAAAGATTTTAGTGTAGCTCACTGCTATTTGCTTTGGATTGGTACAACTCTTGTTGAAGAACCACTATCATCATTACTGCACCCATACATAGGTTGATAGCCATACCTTGCATATCGGTATAGGTGTTCTTTTTGTAGTGCAACAAGTTAAAAAATAGCTTTTAACTTCCAAAACAAATTAGCTTTAAGTTAGGAAAAGTCCACTCATTTGTCATATCCCCTTGAATTTGCAGTAAAACATATTTTTATGTTTAATAAGTACCAGTAAGAAGGCACTAAGCGAGTCATATGTATAGAGAATTACTTGTGATTTGCATTGCATAGTATGATTTGCATATAGAGAATCAATAAGGCCATTGGAAGCTGAGTGGTGGTGTTGATCAATTCCACAACATCCTTTGGATTGGTGGAGGTTAGGGAGGACAAGGCCATTAGATTGGAAGCTGAGTGGTGGTGTTGAATTCCACAATAGGCTTAGACTGATACCATATAGAGTATGAATAAGTTGTTTATTTTAAGTGGAGACTGGAGAGTGGTTTGAAATTTGAAGTGGAAATATTTGTTTTTGGGTGAAGAGTAATGAGTTAGTTATGGTGGAAGGCACCTAAGCTAGAGAATGAGTAGAGTAGAAGAGAGAAGAAATATAATAAAATAAAATAAAATGTTGTAGTATTGCTCTAGTATAAATAAACTCACTCTTAATCCTTTCTGATAACCCACACACTAGAAGAGAAGCCCCTCCCAACTCATTTCTCTTCATACCTTTATGCCTTCGAGTTGTCATTCATTTCCCCTTCATCACTGTGGGATTAATCTCCAAACTTATACCACATTGTTCAATCCATTAAAACTTCTTCCCCTCCATTTTGAAAACATTAATGATAGTAGTAGTGACTTATGCTCAGTAAGACTCACACCAGCCCAAATTTTGTCCTACACCTTGAATGATTTCTTTGTCACACACCCTTGTTTTTGTCGTACATGCAGTCAACCACATTAGTATTTTGTTAAAATTGTGTGTGTCGTCTTTGAATATAACATCTTCAATGTTCAACATCATTTGTAGGTAGTTGTCCTTTTGCTCTTTGCATCGTCATCACTAGATTCCTTGTTGGAGTTTGTCAGTGACCATCATCATAGGTACTTACAAATGTGTTTAGTATTTTTCTTAGGTTCTATATGTGTACGCGTGCTTTTGCAACTTGTTTTGTGGTTAATGACTACTGCTTTATATATACAGTTGATGTTCATTATGAGTGAACCTTAGTTTCCTGTTTGAGATTCATTATAGTGATTCTTCCAGACAGTTTGGATTAATCATTGTATTGATTCTTGAATTGTCCATTTGGACAGTTTGCAAAGACTCATATTTTTTTAGTATATTCATATGTATAGTTTGTATTCTTTTCTTAAATATGATGAAATTTCGAAACAATGCAATTCACTTTGTTCTCTGGTTGCATACTTGACTGTGGTGTAACTCATGTCATGTACTCGAAGATCAAAGCGAAATGTTGTCAAAATTTCATCAAATTTAAGATAAGAAACTCAACCTATACATATGAATATACTATAAAAATATGTCTTTGTGAATGAGATAGGGCCATACCTTTAATGAAAAAAGTGAGGCTTTCATGCATGGAATAACTTTGTGAGTATCATAGAGTTATTAATTAGATGGATCGAAGTTGGATGAATGCAAGTCGCATCACGGTTGAGTATGAGGAAGGCATTGAAAATTTCTTGCAATTTGCCTCCGAAAGAAGTCGACCGGATGGGGATGGGAAATATTTCTATCCTTGTATAAATTGTTTGAATGGGAGACGCCAAACACTAGATTACATACGGGAACATCTTTTGTGTGATGGGATTAAGAAGAATTATACTACATGGATATGGCATGGTGAATTGACAGACATGCAGAGGGCCTCACAAATTGAACCGCTTGATGTTGACATCGTAGATCGATTAGAGGATATGATTCGTGATCTGGGACATGAGTCTTTTCAACAAGCACATGCCCCTATGTATAATACGTTGGAAAGTGATTCAAAGAAGCCGTTGTATCCGGGGTGCAAAGAGTCATTGACACTGTTGTCATCGGTGTTAAATCTAGTTAATGTAAAGGCTAGATATGGGTGGAGTGACAAAAGCTTCAGTTCACTACTTCAGGTAGTTCAAGAAATGCTTCCAGATGAAAACACGTTGCCAAGAAGTTACTATCAGGCCAAGAAGATACTTTGTCCGATGGGTATGGAGTACAAGAAAATTCATGCCTGTCCTAATGACTACATATTGCATATAAATGAATTTAAAGAAATGCATAAATGCCCCAGGTGTGGGGTATCACGGTACAAAGTGAAGGACGATGACGACTGTGGCAGTGATGAGAGCACAAAGAAAGGTCCCCCCGTGAAGGTGTTGTGGTATCTTCTGATCATTCCTAGGTTTAAGCATCTGTCTGCTAACGAAGATGATGCAAAAGACCTTATATGACATGCAGATGGGAGAAACTATGATGGAATGCTCCGCCATCCGGCAGATTCCTCCCAGTGGAAGAAGATTGACCGTTTGTATCCGAAATTTGGCGAAGACCCAAGAAATCTCAGGCTTGCACTTGCCAGTGATGGAATGAATCCCTACGGCAATTTAAGTACTCAGCACAATTTGTGGCCTGTTTTACTAGTCATTTACAACCTGCCTCCTTGGTTATGCATGAAGCAAAAATACATGATGTTGCCTATGATGATATCGGGCTCAAAACAGTCAGGAAATGACATTGATGTTTATCTTAGTCCTTTGATTGAAGACTTGACAAACTTGTGGGACGAGGGGGTTGTTGTGTTTGATGGGTATCGAAAGGAGACATTCAAGTTGCGTGCAATGCTATTTTGTACCATTAATGATTTTCCAGCGTACGGGAATTTGAGTGGATACAGTGTTAAGGGCCATCGTGCATGCCCTATCTGTGAGCAAGACACGAGCTACGTACAACTTAAACATGGCAGAAAAATAGTTTACACTCACCATCGACGTTTTCTGAAACCTTATCACCCTTATCGGCCATTGAAAAAAGCATTTAATGGAAGTCAAGAGCATGAGACTACATTGATTCCATTAACCGGTGAACAGGTTCTTGAGCGGGTTGAGCACATCCATACTGTATTTAGAAAGACCCAAAAGAAGCAAAAAGGTAATACTTGCATATGGAAGAAGAGGTCGATATTGTTTGATCTTCCATATTGGTCTGATCTAGATGTTAGACATTGTATTGATGTTATGCATGTGGAGAAAAATGTGTGACAGTGTCATCGGCACACTGCTTAACATTCAAGGAAAGACAAAGAATGGTTTGAACACTCGTCAAGATCTTGCTGAGATGGGTATACGTGAGCAGTTACATCCTAAGTCTGATGGTAAGAAAATATACTTGCCTCCAGCATGTCACACTTTGTCAAGAAATGAGAAGATAAGTTTTTATCAGTGTCTGCGTCGAGTGAAAGTACCACAGGGATACTCTTCAAATATTAAGAGCCTTGTGCAGATCAAAGGTCTGAAACTTGTTGGCTTAAAGTCTCATGATTGCCACGTGTTGATGCAAAAACTGTTAGTTGTGGCGATTCGAGACATTTTGCCTAACAAAGTGAGGCATACTATAACTCGACTATGCTTTTTCTTCAATTCCATTTGTACCAAAGTTGTGTACCCTGTATAGTTAGATGACTTGGAAGAAGAGGCGGCAATTATCTTGTGTCAGTTGGAGATGTATTTTCCTCCTTCCTTTTT
>QARZ01000573.1:0-11457 GCA_013407115.1 Glycine latifolia
GGGGGGGCCAATTCAAAGAAGTAAATCAATAGCCAATGAAAACTAGACTAGTGGAAAGTGAAATGATGACTTAAAGAATAATTGGAGACAAAAGGAATCCACCATAAATGCTTAGATTCTTAGATAAGATAAAGTAAAGAAAGGCCTTCTCCAAGCTAATGGTCACCATGCAATGAGAAGGAGAAGGAGAAGTGTGTGGTACAAGCCATGCTATTGACTAACCAATAAGAACAAAACACATAAGCTAGTAGTCATAAATGACTTAAGAGATAATTGAAGCAAATTTTATTTTGTCTTTTTTGGCCAAATACGCGGACAGCTAGAAGTATTATTTCTAAGATCCCAACGGTCAAAAGTTAGATATGTAAGTTAGGAGTATACCATTAAAATTTTAATAAGATCCAACGGTGAACGACTTCAGAATGAGTATTTTACTAATACGGGTTTTGGATAAAAATCAATAATAAAGGAAAACATAAAGCATCTTGAACACACTAGCTATACCACGAAAATTATTCTCCAAGATGAGTAAATCCACGTACAAACAAGCTAAAACAAGGAAGTGGTAGCAAATTCAAAGAAGGAACTTAATAGCCAATGAGAGTTAAACTAGTGGAAAGAAGGAATAATGGCTTGAGATATTAGGAGACAAAGAGAATCTAACATTAATGCTAGCTTCTCAAACAAGACAAAAGAGTCTTCCTTATCACTACATCAACAACCAACCGTACACCAGAAGGGGGGAAGGCAAAATGTGTGGAACAAGTTAGTCCAAGAACCAACCAATGAGAAGGGAGCATGAAGGAAAACAAGATATTTTGACTTTCCTATAAAAGCAATTGGACTAAACCATTTTTGGGTCAGCCAAGAGTGAGTGACCGTGCAACTCCCTAAAGCCACACCACTTGACCTTTGTTTTAAGCTTTGTTGACACAAATTCAAGGCATCATCCGTACCCCACCTTATACCACCTTTTGTTATCACTTTCACAAAAGAGAAATCACACTACCAACTTTAGTCAAGTTCACGTGAAAGCCAAGGAGTCAAGGGAGCAAGGATTGTTCAATTTTAAGAAACCAATCAAGGTATGGGAAGTTTATGAGAATCAAAGTTTGAATAAGACTTATGTTAAGATTTTTAGATGATTTCATGAAAAACTAAATTTGGTATTCTAAGTGTTTGATGATTTGTCTTGAAGAGCTTGAATGATTATTTGTTTAAGTAACTTGGATTTAAATTAAGGAAGGAGTATTGGATAACTAATTTGAATTTAATTCAATAAAGGAAAGTTAAAAGAAATAAAAAGGTAGAGGTAGTATAGCTAAGAAAATAGTTGTTTAAATTAAAAGAATATGTTGATATAACTTTGATGATGGTTAGGATTCTTCTATGTTACTATGTTGAATTTGATGATTAGACGAAACATGTTATTTATTCCTAAAAGTATGTTAAACTTTTTTAAAAAAAAAAGTAAGGTTTAAGTAGCTTTATTGGAAGAGTTCTATGATTTCAAGTTGCACACCATGTGTTTGATGATTTGTTCTAATAAATGAAATAGATTTAAGAATTGATTAGTGTGAATCTTTATTATTGGATTGAATTATATTTGCATGGTGGGATATTTTAAATAAATAAGTGTGTGTTTTTACATGTGTTGTTGAGTGTTTCCTTAAAAGCACACTAAGTGTTTGATGAAAGGTCTCCAACGAAATAAAAGTAATGAAATGAAAGTGATGAGAAAAGTGATGAGATGAAAGTGATGAGAAAAAGAAATCAACGAGATGATAAAATAAATTATTCATGTCATTTCCTGAGCATATACCCGAGCGGGGGTTAATCCGCAGATGATGAGACGAACCTTATGAAGAGGTGTGTCAGATAACTAAACTGAGTCCATACGCGTTTTTAACTAGGGGGTAGTTGAGACAGTGAGGACCACACCTCCATGATGATCACATGGGTGGGAGTGATAATCCTACGCGCCACTGGGCTACCCTGACGGGATGAATAAGTTCGTTCCACTAAGGTGAGGGTGGGGTTATCTGACTGTGGCCACAATTATTGAGACGTTGAGAACCTGAGATCTCAGTCATGCATCATATAAAAAGATAAGCATGCATTCTATACATCACATGATAAGCTTGTGGAATAATTATCTGTTGAGAGGATGTTGTGTGAATGATATGAATTAATTCATGTGCTGAGGTAATTTAATCTGTGGGTGAACCTTCTGTGTTATTGTCTTATAAATATTATCGTTTACGTAGGTATTTTGTTATATATGTGGTTTATTCAATTTGTTATATATGTTTTATTCAAATTGTGTTTGTCATAAACTTACCCTATGTTTGTGTCTGTGGTTGACACCTGTGATGACCCCAATGTATTTGGGCGAGCAGGAAAACAGTGGAGCATAAACTGAAAAGGATTTTGAAGAAAAGATGATGAAGATGTGTTGATGATTTGTACTAGAATTTAAATTATTTGTATTTTACGTTGGCTTGTATTTGGGACTGTATAATGAACTATACTTTGGTCTGTATTGTTGGACTATACTTGATCACTATAATTAAACCGTGAAGAGAGAATTCGTTTATAATATAAATGACTAGTAACATGTGCAAGCAAAGTGAAAAGAATTTTCATAAAATTTATAACTAAACTGATCCTAATCCAAAGTGGTCATAAGATTTCATCTAAAATCAATCAAGCACGGGAGAGTAAAAGGAGGCGTTACACTAGCGGTCCGCTGAGGACCAAAATGACCGCCAGTAGGTGTGGCATGACAAAACTGAAGAATAGACTGAATCTCATGATCTGGCACACATCTGCGGATCACTACTAAATCTCCACAAATAAGGATCATCCCACACATAAACTTTATCATCACTCTTAAGTTTATCTATTTGAGAGCTAGATGCATGAGGTGGAACAACAGATCCAACTATGAAATTCACAATGTCAGCAAACCAAGGGGTGGTATGTGATGAATGCAAGTGCATCAAATGCTCATCAAGGAAATTATCCCTAATAGGAAAGGATTCAACAGGTCCCTCAATCCTGCTCAAATGATTAGTAACCAAGTTTTTAGCACCACTTATGTCCTTAATCTCAATATCAAACTCCTGAAGGAGAAGCATCCACTTGATCAATCTAGGTTTAGCATCAGGCTTCTTCAATAGGTACTTCAAAGCTACATGGTCAGTAAAGACAATGATATGGGAGCAAAGCAAATAAGATCGAAATTTATCTAAAGCAAAAACAATAGCTAAAAGCTCCTTCTTCGTGGTGGTGTAGTTAACTTGGGTTGCATCTAAAGTATGTGAAGCATAAGCAATGACATGGGATCGTTTATCAACTCTCTATGACAACAAAGCCCCAAGTGCATAATTAGAGGCATCACACATGAGCTCAAAGGAAAGTTTCCAATCTGGTGGCTGCATGATGGGAGAGGTTGTAAGCTTCTTCCTTAATTTCTCAAATGCCTCTTCGCAAGGTTGATCAATCATAAAGTATACATCCTTTTGGAGAAGCTTGGACAATGGCAGTGCAATCTTGCTGAAATCCTGGATGAATCTCCTATAAAAAATTGCATGTCCAAGAAAAAAATGCACTTCCCACACAGAAGCTGTGTTGGATTCAGAGGGAGCTACTTAAAGAATGCAAAGGAACTTCGATTCAAGCATTGGTTTTGAGCTTTCAACATGCAATGGATGCCTTCAAGATAATTTAGTGTGAAAATTGTAAGAGAAAAGCAATTCTGGTGATCCAAGTGCATTGCATTCATTTAATCCATAATTAACTTAATTGGTTTCATAAAAATCACAAGACTTTGGCAATTTGACTAAGTTTTTTAAACTGATTCAAAGGTTTTTGGAAAAATGCATTTTACACTGATGTAATCGATTACCTTAAAGTCCGTAATCGATTATTTTGTTCTTAGTCAATTCTGGAAAGCGTTCAAGCACAATCTAATAGATTACCTATCGGAATAATCGATTATTTGACCTTCTTTTTCATGTAAACTGTCTTGTTGAACTTTTTAATCAATTATTAATAGGTAGTAATCGATTACATGGCTATATATGATTTTAAGATTGCACTACCATAATCGATTACCATTTCTCATAATCGATTACATAGCCTTTGAGAAAAGCTAGTTTTACTGGAATAATCAATTACCAGAATTCGTAATCGATTACACAATGTTTTGAGAAAATCATGCTGCACTGGAATAATCGATTACCACATTTCGTAATCGATTACTCAAGTCTTTTAGAAAACACAGTGCTACTGGAATAATCGATTACAGCTCGTATTAATCGATTAATTTGCTCGTTGCTCAAACCCAGAAAACTCATGAACACTTTAATCGATTAAAGTGGTGACTTAATCGATTACATAAGTGTTTTAATCGATTAAAATGGTGATTTAATCGATTACAAGTAGTTATAAAAATTTGTTAGAAATAGAACTATAGCTCAGCTACTTTTCTAACTTCGTGGAACATTACCCATTCGTATTTTCTGAGCTTAAACAGTCTTGTGAGCATTCTTAAGTGTTTTCTAAGGGATAAATTCTTTCTTGCTCCATTTTGCTTTAATCATGAGTGTTTGAATCATTCTTGGAGCTTGAAACCTTTTCAAGATTAAGGAAAGTTGTGCTATTTGATGTGTAATCATTCAACCTGAGCTGGTAACTTCATTTTACATTGCATCATTGGATCATCAAGTTGTTTCTCTCCTTAATTTGGTTGTAATTTTCGTTTTGATTTTTCTTTGTGAATTGGCTATTGTAATTGAGTTCTTGCATGTATCTAGAGTAGGGTTCTCTAGGTGAAAGAACTGAGTAGTGTTCTCAGGTTCTTGTCTCTTAGAATCTAATAGGGTTTTAGATTTCTATACTTTATCTAGGGTTGATAAAGGGAGACATTGTAATTGATTGTAAGAACTAAAAATTATAATAGTGGAACTCTAACCTATTGTTGGTTGGAAGAAAACTGGATGTAGCTTCTAGTGTTGAAGTGAACCAGTATAAATCTGATTGTGTCTTGCTTCTCTATCCCTTAACTCACTATATTCATTGTGTTCTTGATTAAATTGCTTGACCAATTATATAAGTTTTGATTCATTGAATTCTTTGGGGCTGAGCTACTTGATTGAATAAAGTTTCTTGGTTTTGAAAAGTGATAAAGATCCTAGGAACTTTGTTTTTGATTAAAGAAATTTTTAATTTACCAAGGTTTAACCAATTCACCCCCCTCTTGGTTAAGTGTGAGATATTCATATCATTATCAAGCGGGGTATGGTAAAGAAGTAATAACATCAATCTTAGCTTTATCGACCTCAAGACCTCTACTAGAAACCAAATGCCCTAAGACTATACCTTCATGTACCATAAAATGGCATTTCTCAAAGTTAAGAACAAGGTTAGTCCCAATACATCGATCAAGAACTCTAGAGAGACTATCCAAACATGCATCAAAAGAGGAAGCATAAATAGTGAAATCATCTATATACACCTCCATGCAACTCTCTAATAAATCAGAAAAGATACTCACCATGCACCTTTGGAAGGTAGCAAGTGCGTTGCATAGGTCAAAGGGCATCCAAGTGTAGGCAAATGTCCCAAATGGACAGGTGAATGGGGTATTATGTTGGTCGTCTAATGCAATATGAATCTGCATGTAACCAGAAAAACCATCAAGAAAGCAATAATGTGATTTACCTATCAACCTCTCCAGAACCTGGTCAATGAAGGAGAGAGGGAAATGGTCCTTGCGAGTTTCCTGTTTAAGTCTCCTATAGCCAATGCAAACTCACAAACTATTGGCTACTCTAGTCGGAATCAACTCATTATCCTAATTTTTCACAACAGTGATAACCGACTTTTTAGGGACCACTTGGACAGGTGAAACCCAAGTGCTATCTAAAATGGGATAAATGATCCCTGCAGCTAGTAACTTCATCACTTCCTTCTTCACCACATTAAGAATAGTGGGATTCAGCCTCCTCTGTGGTTGCCTCACCAGAGAATCATCCTTCGAGAGTATTCGATGCATGCAAATGGAAGGATTTATTCTAGGAAGGTCAGCAAGTGTCCATCCAATGGCCTTTTTGTGGCCTCTCGAAACATGCAACAACTTCTCTTCATGCTCAAGTGATAGGCTACTAGATATGATGACTAGAAGTTGTTGAGCATCATCTAAATATGCATATTTAAGGTTCTTAGGTAGTGACTTCAGCTCCAAGAAAGGTGGCTGAATAATGGAAGGCAAAGAAAGCTTGGTGGCTGAGGGAAGGGAGATAGGAGAATCAACACCAGTACCTATATCTGTAACACAATCAGAGTCAAGTGAGGAGGAAATCTCCGCACAAATACTACACATAACAGCAGAACCATCACAGGTATAATTACAAGAACCAAAATCAAAAAAATTAGAAAGTAAATCAGAAATATCTACATTATCTACTGCAACATCAATGATATCAAGAAGAAGGAAATAATCCTCTTTTACAGGATGTCTCATGGCCTAAAAAATGTTAAACTGGACAACGTCATCACCAAACTCCATGGAAGGAGTTCCTGCATACACATCAATTTTGGTCCTGATTGTCATCAAGAATGGTCTCCCTAGAATCAATGTGGAACCATGGCTAGAAGACTCATTCTCCATATCCAATATATAAAAATCTGTAGGAAAAATCAAATTTTTAACTCGCACCAGCACATCTTCAATAAGTCCAAGTGGAAGCGCAACACTCCTATTGGCTAAGTGAATGATATTTATGAAGGCTCCAAGGTCACACATGGCATCTATAAAATTACAATCTCCAATGGTGTAGGGGACAGTGAAAGTGTCAGGATCCTTGCACTTTTATGGCAAAGTGGATACTGGAATGGCATCGACAGTTTTGCCCTGTATAAGTGCAGATACATTTCTGCCCATCTTTACTTGTTCATTTCCTTTCAGCTTCTTCTTGTGGGTGAACAAATCCTTCAAGAAATTTGCATATTTTGAAATCTGTTTGATGGCATCCAAGAGGGTAATGTTGACTTCCACCCTTCTGAAAGTCTCAAGCAGATCAGAATCAAACTCCACCTTCTTTGTAGAGATGGATCTAGAAGGAAAAGGTAGAGGAATATGTGTTGATGCAAAATCTATTTTGGCACCATCATCAATTTCAGCACCAGCATTTGGAAGCTCCTTGCCACTCCTCAAGGTAATAACACTTACATTCTTTGGATTAATAACTGGTTGTGCTGGAATGTTGCCAGAACCTTGTTGCTGCATCTGGTTGACAGTTGTAGCTAACTGTCCAATCTGAGCCTGCAGGTCTTGGATGGTGGCGTTGACATTCTGTTGAAATTGAACGTTGGTGGTTGCCATTTGTGTAACGACCCGCCTCGTCGCTACGATATCACTAACTCTTAATCATGCAAATTCATATTTTAATGAAAATCCCCTTAATTTGATTATGAAAATGGTAGTAAGTTTTTCGCAATAATACAATCATCATACACATGATACAATTACAATAATTGAATACATATGTATACATATACTAAATTAGTACTCATCATGCATATGTTTAGAACTTAATTTAGTTTTACATATATTTACACCTCAAAATATACATGTTTACAAAAAGAATCAAGGGACTAACTATGAAAGAGTTGATTGACAAAACACAACTCTTTCCACAAGAAATTCCAATGTCATCATGTCGGCTTGGTGGCTCCAACAAAAAGAAGATCTCCCTCCAAGATCACCTATTGTTGCTCATCTGCTCACACGAACGAGGGTTCGCGATCATCACAAGTACCAACCACACGGTACAACAAATGCAAGTGTGATTTTATTATATAAAACCAACAAGCATTAGATAACAACAATTGGAAAGGAAACAACATTAACAACCACTATCATTACCAAAAGTCCATCAGTCCAATACACACTTGACAAACCCATCATTCCATTACACATTCAACTAAAACAATCATCCAATGCATTCCACAACTCAAACAATCATGTTCAGAATGATGTATGTATCTGACTCATCACTCAACATGCAATGTGGTACCATCCTTATGGAAATAGCCTCTCTCAGAAAAATGATGCAATAGCTCGTCGAGGTCACCCTGTCGTGCACTGGTCGCTTCCCCCTATGGTGATTAGCCCTGAGTCACAAAGGAGTTCCAAACAGAGTGATGCCCCCTAATACTAAAAATGATATGAATATCTCACACTTAACCAAGAAGGGGGGTGAATTGGTTAGACCTTGGTAAATTAAAAATTTCTTCAATCAAAAACAGAGTTCCTAGGATCTTTATCACTTTTCAAAACCAAGAAACTTTATTTAATCAAGTAGCTCAGCCCAAGGAATTCAATGAATCAAAACTTATATAATTGGTCAATCAATTTAATCAAGAACACAATGAATATAATGAGTTAAGGGATAAAAAAGCAAGACACAATCAGATTTATACTGGTTCACTTCAACACTAGAAGCTACATCCAGTTTTTTTCCAACCAACACTAGGTTAGAGTTCCACTATTATAATTTTCTGTTCTTATAATCAATTACAATGTCTCCCTTTATCAACCCTAGATAAAGTGCAGAAATCTAAAACTCTATTAGATTCTAAGAGACAAGAATCTCAGAACACTACTCAGTTCTTCCACCTAGAGAACCCTACTCTAGATACATGCAAGAACTCAATTACAATAGCCAATTCACAAAGAAAAATCAAAACGAAAATTACAACCAGATTAAGGAGAGAAACAACTTGATGATCCAATGATGCAATGTAAAATGAAGTTACCAGCTCAGGTTGAATGATTACAAATCAATAAGCACAACTTTCCTTAATCTTGAATTGAGTTCAAGCTCCAAGAATGACTCAAACACACATGACCAATGCACAATGGAGCAAGAATGAATTTTATCCCTTAGAAAACACTTAAGAATGCTCACAAGACTGTTTAAGCTCAGAAAATACAAATGGGTAATGTTCCACAAAGTTGGAAAAGCAACTGAGCCATGGTTCTATTTATAACAGATTTTCGTAACTACCTTTAATCGATTAAATCGCCATTATAATCGATTAAAATACTTATGTAATCGATTAAGTCACCACTTTAATCGATTAAAGTGTTCATGAGTTTTCTGGGTTTGAGCAACAAGCAAATTAATCGATTATTTTTGAGACGTAATCGATTATGCCAGTAACAATGTGTTTTCTAAAAGCTTATATAATCGATTACGAATCACGGTAATCGATTATGCCAGTTCAGCATTATTTTCTCAAAACATTGAGTAATCGATTACGAACTCTGGCAATCGATTATTCCAGCAAAACTTGCTTTTCTCAAAGGCTATGTAATCGATTACGAGAAATGGTAATCGATTATGGCAGTGCAATCTTAGAATCATATATAGCCATGTAATCGATTACGACTTGATAATAATCGATTAAAAAGTTCAACAAGGAAGTTTATATGAAAACGAAGGTCAAATAATCGATTAATCCGATAGGTAATAGATTATATTGTTCTTGAAAGTTTTCGAGATTTGACGAAGAACAAAATAATCGATTAAGCGATTAATGTAATCGATTATTGCAGTGTAAAATGCTTTCTTCTTTTAAAACCTTTGAATCAATTTAAAACCTTAGTCAAATTGCCAAAGCCTTGTGATTTTTGTTAAACCAATTAAGTTAAATATGGATTAAATGAATGCAATGCACTTGGATCACCAGAATTGCTTTTCTCTTACACATTTCATACTAAATTATCTTTAAGGCATCCATTGCATGTTGAAAGCTCAAAACCAAAGCTTGAACCAAATTTCTTTGCATTCCTTAAGTAGCTCCCCCTGAATCCAACAAGTACCCCCATACTTACTACCACCATTCTATTTGCATCCATGTAATATGAAGTATGAACATGGGCACCATCAATGCAATGACCATGGATAGATAGGGACCAGAATTTTAACAATCTCTTTCTCTCTTAGAATGCTTAAAATTCATAAACCCTCCCTCGCAAGGTTATCCTGTCATGCACCCTCCATGTACTTACACAACATCACCGATACACTGACCATGGATAGATAAGGACCAAAATTTTAAACAATCTCATTCTCTCTTAGGATGCTTAAAATTCGTAAACCCACCCTCGCAAGGTCATCCAATTGGTCAATGTACCCCACGTGGACATACACAATATAAAACCATGGGCACCATCAATGCACTGACTATGGATAGCTAGGAACCATAATTTTAAACAATCTCATTCTCTCTTAGGATGCTTAAAATTTGTAAACCCTCCCTTGCAAGGTTATCCAGTCATGAACCCCTCATGGTATTCATGTGTATCCACATCACACATAATGACAACCATGGGCACCATCAATGCATGATCATGGCCAGGAACAAATCCTTCCCTGCAAGGATGACCAATTGTAATGACCCGTCACGTCGCTACTGTATTACTAACTCATAACCATGACATAAATTCATTTTAATAAAAAGAACACCCCTTTGGTTACTTGTGAAAATGGTGATAAATTTGTCGCGAGCATATAACGACCATCATCATAGAATATACACGTAGATCAAGGTACTCATAGAACATTTCAAATATATGTACACACTTACAAAAATAATTTAATTACAAGTACAAAGATTATGTTTCAAAAAGAATATACATCAAGTGTTTTACATTGAAAAGAGAAGTAAAAGAGAAATAGAAGTCAGGGGTGTAATTAGCAAAACAAGGAGTGCATCCATTAAAACAAGGGGTGCATCTAGCAAAATGCAACTCCTGCCTGGGATCAGGTGTAACGACCCAGATTATAAGTTGCTAATCTGGACGTTTATGTGTGTGTTGTGGTGATTAAATTACGTGTTATGTTGATTGATTTGATTAATTGTTTTATTTATAACTTGTTGTTTGAGTGCTTTTGTCTTGGTATGCGTGCTTGATGGGTGATAAAAGTTTGTCGTGTTGCTTCAAAACAATTAAACTACGCTAATTCTGCAGCACAGGATTAACCTAGGTCGACTCAAAGACACTATCAATATGGTTCTATCTTCAATTCACTACTAACAGTAAAGAAGGATTTTTGTCGAACAGTTTGCAGGCACGAAGTAAAAATTGCAAAAACACAAACTACGATTAAAGATCAACGCATAAACTAATAGAATTGATAACAAGTAATGTAAAATAGATTAAAGAGCATCATTCCAATTCACCAAACCAAGCTATTCAAATCATCATCGTTCTCAGAAATTTATCCTATTGTGAAAGTTCATTCAATTTCATTAGAAGTAGTTCAATCGAATTAACCCCTAAATTAAATGAAACCACAACCCTAATTGAAATATCATCCAATTAATCTGTGATTTATATTCAAAATTAGGAAATGAATCCATAACCTAATCCACTTTCAA
>QARZ01000573.1:47317-62696 GCA_013407115.1 Glycine latifolia
ACGTGTTCTTTCAGGACATGCCCAAAGGTATACCTATGTGTCTCCATGTTTCAGGCAGACGAGGTATACAATCAAAGCATGTCTTTTAGAACACAGTCTAGGTGAAAGCTTCTGGTCTAAGGAAAGACACACCCAAATAATAAGAGACTACTTCTAATGATACTATCTGTGAGATTTCCTCATAGAGTCTCTTTGAGGGTCCGTTCAGTGCAAGTTATACCCTTATAGGTCCACCCACGATTTTAGCTAAGACATCTCCATGTATGTAGCTCACTAGGTCTTTACCTTGTATCTGCATACAAGTAGATAAGTCGTGCTAGTCTTATCCGAGATCACTGATCCCCATTCTCAGTGTCTCTAGACTAGGAACTTAAAATTTAGGAGTAGACATCTGGTATCCTTGAATCCTCATGATCGTGATCCCATCACTGATACTCAAGAGATACCTATTCTATTCTAAGGGTTTTATCCAGTTTACTCATATATTAATAATGATATCGAGACAAAATATGAAACAAGATAAAGAGTGCTTATAATTTATTTATGATAATATTGAAAAGTACATGTATGTCCTAATCAAACGAAAAGATTGTCTCTAGGACATCCATATACTAACAGTGTAGAATTGTTTTGTGATTTTGTTGTGTGTATTCCTTCCAGGTTTTCACTTCTTGGTGTGCGCAGGGAGTGATGGCTGGTAGGAATGGTCGTGCTATAGCTGATGCTCTCCAAGCCTTAGCTTAGGCTTTGGGGAATCATAATAAAGGAAAAGTTGTTGGAGCTACTGAGTATCATGGGTTGGGTCACTTTCAGTGAAACAATCCCCCTACTTTCAATGGAGGATATAACCCTGATGGTGCTCAGAGATGGATAAGGAAGATTGAGAAAATCTTCTGAGTTATGGCATGTCCAGAGGTGAAAGTTCTAAGTGTGTGAAGTTCCTGAATGACTTGCGACCTGAGGTGAAGCAAGTTGTGAAGTGTCTACCAATTTCCACTGTTGGTTAACATGTGTAGGATATGGGATGAGGACTCTAGAGACAAGGTGGCGTATTATCGGAGTACAGGTCCAATAAAGAACAAGAAAATCGGGCCTTAGAATCGTGGAAAACCATACCCAATCCCTCCTAAGCAATATGGTCATCATCCTAATAATCAGGGGACTACTGCTATGGGATTTCCTGGTGGTAGTGTTAGCAGACCCACTACTTTTCTGACTCGAATCATTTGTTTCAGGTGTGGTAAGCCAGGACATGTTTCTTTAGACTATGTGCAAAAAGACTTGATCTGTTACAACTGCAAGCAAAAGGGTCACTTTCAATGAGACTGCCCACATCTCAAGAAAGAGCAGAATGGTGGAGGCCTGAAAGACCAAACCGGACATTCGAAAGCCACGGGAAGCGTCTTCACTCTTAGTGGTGCTGAAGCTTCGAAATCTAAAGATCTAATCCAAGGTAAATGTTTCATAAGTGGGATTCCGTTACTTGTGCTTTTTGACTCCGGTGCAACCCATTCGTTTATATCCCATTTTTGTTTGGAGAAACTTAAACTTTTTGTGTCTTCTATGAGTGGTGAGCTTGTGGTTGAGACCTCGACTAGTGGGTATGTTTTGACTTCTGATGTGTGTTTGAATTATCTTGTAGAAATCTCTGATAGAAAATTCTGTGTTGATCTGATTTGTTTGCCTCTCACTCAAATTGATGTTATTCTGGGTATGGACTGGTTATCTTCTAACCATGTTTTGTTGAATTGTTTTGATAAAATTGTTGTGTTTGGTGAGTTTGATGTGAGTAATATTGGGATGTTTATCTCTGCCAACCAAATTATGTCATCTTTGAAAGAAAGTGCTCAAGTGTACATGATCTTGTCTAACCTAGAAGTAGAGACCAAGGTTTCTTTAGGAGACCTCCCTGTTGTTAGAGAGTTTTCAGGAGTGTTTCCTGAGGATATATATGGTTTAACACCTGAGAGAGATAGAGTTTTCTATAGACTTAGTACTTGGTGCTGGACCTATATCTGTAGCTCCTTATAGGATGTCACCTATAGAGTTAGCTGAGCTTAAGAAACAACTAGAAGAGTTGTTGGATAAGCAGTTTGTGAGACCCAGTGTGTCTCCATGGGGAGCACCAGTGTTGTTAGTGAAGAAGAAAGATGGAACCATGAGGTTATGTGTAGACTACTGTCAGTTGAATAAGGTGACGATTAAGAATAAGTATCCTTTGCCTAGAATAGATGATCTTATGGACCAATTGGTAAGAGCCTAAGTGTTTAGCAAGATAGACCTTAGGTCAGATTACCATCAGATCCAACTGAAGTCTGAGGATGTTTCGAGGACTGCTTTTAGGACCCATTCTGGTCATTACGAGTATTTGGTTATTCCCTTTGGTATGACTAATGCTCCTAGTGTGTTTATGGATTATATGCATAGGATCTTTCACCGCTATCTTGGTAGTTTTGTAGTAGTGTTCATAGATGATATCTTGGTGTACTCTAAGACTAGAGAGGAGCATAAGGAGCACTTGAGGATTGTGCTGCAAACTCTTAAGAATCGACGACTTTATGCTAAGTTGTCCAAGTGTGAGTTTTGGTTAGAGAAAGTGAGTTTCTTAGGACATGTGATATCCCAAGGTGGTATAGCGATAGATCCTTCTAAGGTAGAAGCTGTTCCTAAGTGGGAGAATCCCAAGTCAGTGTTTGAGATTAGGAGTTTTCTGGGTTTAGCAGGATACTACCGGAGATTCATAGAAGGTTTCTCCAAGTTAGCTTTATCGTTGACCAAGCTAACTCGTAAGGGTCAAGTGTTTATGTGGGATGCCCAGTGTGAGCATAGTTTCCAAAATCTTAAGGAAAAGTTGACAACAACTCTTGTGTTAGTTTTGCCTAACCCAAGAGAACCCTTTGAGGTGTACTGTGATGCTTCAAAAATGGGTTTAGGAGGAGTGCTGATGCAGAATGGTCAAGTAGTGGCCTATGCTTCTACACAACTCAAGACGCATGAAAGGAATTATCCTACCCATGATTTGGAGTTAGCTGCTGTAGTGTTTGCTCTTAAGGTATGGAGGCATTACCTTTTTGGCTCTAAGTTTGAAGTGTTTAGTGATCATAAAAGCCTTAAGTATCTTTTTAGCCAGAAAGAGTTGAACATGGTCAAAGAAGATGGTTAGTGTTATAACCCTGAGTCCTGGCGCGGATGGCGTGAGGGTCTACGCGGGTAGCGCCAGAGGTCCTGCTGAGAAAACCCTGTGTGGGATGTGGCACGGTTGGCGCCAGTATTGGCGCGGTTAGCGCCAGGCTTTCTGGAACATGGCGCGAGGGGCGCCAATGTGGCGCGAGTGGCGCGGGAAGTGGCCTGGAATACCCATTTCCCCTGGTTTTCCACGCTACCAGCGCCAGGATTGGCGCTGGCAGCGCCAGCTAGGTTTGGAGGTTGGCGCGGATCGCGCGGGTCGTGGCGCGGATCGCGCCACAAGCTCTGTAGATTCACGCTGATTGCGTGGAGGTGGCGCTGATAGCGCCAGAGCTTCTGCAGCTGGCGCGGATGGCGCGGTGTCCCGCGCGATCGCGCGGGAAGGTCGGTGCAGACTGGTTTAAAAGGAGGGTCGCGTTTTGGAGGGGAAAAAAATGGTTTTCTTCTTCCTCTAGACTCCAGCAGCCATGGGAGAGCTTCCCAAGCTCCCATGTCCTTGCTATATGACCTTAAACACCTTCCTAAGCCTAGTAAACCTCCTAGAAACCAAGTTTGAGCCAAAATCCTTCCTCCCTATTCATGGAAAACCCCTTCTCTGAGAAAGCTGCAGAGAACTCGAGATTGGGCGAGGAACGGCGGTGGTTCGGTGCACCAAGGCTAGGGAAAATAGCCCAGAGGCCTTCCTCGGCAGTTCTGAGGTAAGAAACTCGAGTTTCTCCGTTTAATTTCTGATTTGAGGGTTTTGATGAATAGTGACCCATCTGTGATGGAGCTAGAATTAGCTCTGGGTCCAGTTGAGTTATGTGTTCAGGAGGATGAGGGGAGGAAGAATTAGTTTTCAGTTTGTGTTTTGGTGACTGTTGGTTTTGGCTCTAGGTTATGCATGGGTGACTTGGACTGAGTCACTTGATTTGAGACATGCAAGGGCCATGTTGATGGGCTTGTGGTGCCTGAGAGGCCATGAGAACGGTGTCTTGTGAGATTGACCGTTCAAGCCGTGGAAATCCCTGTGTAAGTGGATTGTGGGAGCTGTGATGCTCTAGGTGAATGGCTAGGTTTGAGTCTGGAATGACTCTGAGGCCATGGATGAACCAGAGATAGACCACTGAGGGTCTATGAATAGGCTTAAAATGGATAAGCCTGATGAACCTTAAGTTAGATAACTTGGGTTGATGGAAAGGATTGAGATTCCTTTCCCAGAGGCAGTTGAGGACTGTTTGTTGAACTTGCATGTGTTCATATGCTTGTATGGTCTGTAATGTGTAGTTGTGTGCCTTGGTAGGGCTTGACACAATGGGCAGCAGTGACGCAGATCATCAGTTGAGCTAGAACTGTGGGGCACGGCATGCCAGGTAAGTTCACTGTTCTGGGGTTTTGCCCTTACTTGTGGTTTACCACCCAGGTGGGTGATATATATATATATCTGATTAGATGAGCCTGAGAGGCTTGGCGAACGGTACTTGGAGTGAAACTCAATCCGTTCCAGACCTTTGAATTGTGAGATGGTCTAGTGTGTGCTGGACTTGAATGATGAACCCTAGAATAGACACTGAGATAGTGTGAGAATGGAAATGCACCTGAGGTTGCAGGTGATGGAACCTAGAGGATACTGCGATAGTATCGGGCTAGTTGAGGTTCCCTAGCCAGAGGAAGAGTTTGAGGACTCCCTGGAATAGCTGAGATTCCTTGGGAGGTGCCACTGCTCTCCGCTAAAGTCCTAAGGGTGGATTGCCCTTTATGGAGGTTCCTCCTTAGGCAAAGCTGTGAAAGCCCTGAGTTGAGAGATTCCTCAGGCAGTGTATGTAAAGTCCTGTGGAACGGTGCTCCCTGTGTGGATTGACTCCTCAGGCATGTGTTGTGGAAGTCCTGGAGGTGATTGCCCATTTATGGATGTTCTTGCCCAGGAATATGTTATGTAAGTCCTGGAGAGGCCAGGCAGTGGACAGATATGTTGTATCTCTAAGAGAGGGCTTCCCGAGGGGATGAGAGCCTAAGGCCTCTTAGATGAGCCATATCTGGTTTTTGGAAGTCCTGAGTTGAGGGATTCCTCAGGCATTGTGCTTATGTGAAGTCCTGAGCAGATGACTCAGGCAATGCTTGTTCAGATAGGTGATGTACCTCTGTGAGACGAGTCTGTGATGGCTAGAGAGCCAGATGGCTAGAGAGCCAGTATGAGGTGGAATGCCTCCGATGCCGATAGCATCCAGCTAGTACCCAGAGAGCTGGGGAAGGTGTGATAGCCAGGACGGTGTCCTGGGCTTTATTATATTTCTTTCTGTGTTTTGTGCTTGGGGTGAACCAGGGTAATGGAGAATCTCCTAGAACCCTGAGCTTGCTGAGATGTTTATCTCACCCCTGTTGTGGGTTGTGGTTTTCAGGTACTTCTTGAGTAGAGGAGTTACCACAGGGCAGGAGGCCCTCGTTGAGTGTGCTGGAGTGGTCATAGGCTGCAGATGAAGACTAAAAGAGCCTTTGTTTACTCTCTGTCTAGTTCTCTGTATAAAGGCCTGGTGTGAGTGTACACCAGTTACAATGTATATATGTTGATGTATAAGACGAGGTTTTACTCCTGATTATCTCTGTATGTTATGTCTGTTTTGTATCTCTGCCTATGTTGTGTTTGGTTTACCTGGATCAGCAGGGACTTGTGTTTTATGTGTTTTGTTATTCTATGCATAATGTAATCAAGAAGAAAAACGATTCTTTCGCTTCCGCACTGCGTTGGTTTAACGCTTATAGTGCGCTTTTGATATTATTAATGATAACACGTCCGGGGTGTTACAGTTAGAGTTTCTTAAGGACTATGATTTTGAGCTTAACTATTATCCTGGCAAAGCCAATGTAGTGGCTGATGCTTTGAGTAGGAAATCCTTGCATGTATTTGCTTTGATGGTTAGGGAGTTGGATCTCCTAGAATAGTTTAGGGACCTTAGTCTTTCTTGTGAGGTTACCCCAAATAGTGTGAGACTAGGAGCTTTGAGGATTACCAGTGACTTGCTAGGGGATATCAGAGAAGGGTAGAAGTCTGATCCTTTTTTGAAGACTCAGTTAGAAGCCATAGTGGCAGGAAAGGTAGTAGTTTCCATGTGGGATCAGATGGAGTCTTGAGGTTTCAAGATAGAATCTGTATCCCTAATGTACTTGGGCTTAGGAACATGATCTTAGAGGGAGGACATAGGAGTAGTTTGAGTATCCACCTTGGTGCCACTAAGATGTATCAGGATCTCAAAACAATGTTTTGGTGGCCAAACATGAAGAAGAAGGTTAGTGAGTTTGTGTATGCCTGTTTAGTCTGTTAGAAAGCTAAGATAAAACATCAGAGACCCTCAGGTAAGTTACAACCCTTAAAGATACCCGAGTGGAAGTGGGATAGTATCTCCATGGATTTTGTTGTAGGACTTGTAACACCCCAAAAATTTAAGAGTTATAGACAATTACTATGAGTAAAATGTTAATGAAAGGCAGTAGAAAATTTAGGGCAAAATGACAAGAACGCCCCTGAACAATTTCAGAAATGACGTTTATGTCCCTAGAGAGAAAATGACAATTTTGCCCTAAACAATTCCGGAAAAGACTAATGTATCCCTAGATATTTTAGTAAGATATTTACTAAGAGAAATTACCAAAATATCCTTGGATAATTTCAAATGACATTTAGGTCCCAAGGGTAAAAGACCAAAATGCCCCTGAACAATTGCTCAAATGACCAATATATCCCTATAGCTCTGATAAGGTCATATAAGTTCTAGTAAAGTCCTGAAAGCCTGATAAAGTACAGAACAAAGTTAGACAAGAGATTATTGATGTTATTTGCAAAGAAAAACCATAAGATAGAATTATTAGAAATTTTGAAATATAATTCAAAAAGAATTGAATTTAGGCTAATCTAAGCTATGTAAAAACACAGAAGGAAGGAAAACACAATCTAGAGAAGATTCTCTTCATTGTAGTAGGAATAGATTATTTAATGGGTGATCTAAACATTTTATTAATTAAGAACCAAATGGACCAATAGAAAAATAGATAAAACTATTAGAAGAAATTATGTGACATTTTATTACATGTTACTAAACCTTAAGCTATGTTTTAATCAATCTTAGAATTTTATTCCTAAAGAAACATTCAGAATTAGACTTTCACAAAACATAAGACATAATTTAATTCTATGCAAATATATATTAATTAAAACAAAGCATTAAAATTCTTTAAACAAAAAGTTATTTCACCTAGACAAGCTTTAAACTACCTAAATAAGTTTAATTAGCATCCAAATGGCCCTAAAAGACTAAGCTAGCCGTACACCTCCAAGAAGAATGAAGAAAGCTTTGGAAACATGTAGAACTAGGACACTTGTATGGCAAATAAGCAAGAAATCATTTCATTGGACCATTTGGAAAGTAACTTTGAAAACAAAGCAATTAATATCTTCCAATAACCAAGCCTTCCACGTGAAGAATTTCAAAACAAAAGCAAGGCACTAAATTTATGAAAGTGCACGGCCAAACTAGGAAAACAAGAAGCAAGGTGTAGAAACTTCAAGACATAGCCACTTGTAAGATAGGAAATGGCTAACCAATGAGAAACTAACAACAAGAAAGCAAAGCCATCATAAGCTTAAGATATTTTTTCAACAAAAGCCAAAGGAAACTAGCCTATATAAAAGCATGAAGAGACCAAATTGGGGGCTGATTTACACGTCCAAAACATCCCACTTTCAGCCACCCTTTCCACTAAAACAAAAGCAAAACATAAAGGCCATATATCAAGCAAGAAACCGTGAAAGAAGCTAGGAGCTTTGAAAGACAAGTAATCAAATTCTCACCAAGAAAAGCTAAGGTATGGGAAGTAGTTTAATAAACATGGATTAGATACTTGATAGATTCATTTAGCACCTATTTATTGAGATTTAAAGCTATGATTATTTCTTGTTTAAGAAATCTAAAGCTAGCATACCAATTGTTTGATTAAAATTCTCAATGAATTAACATACAAAGAATTAGCTTGAACTTGTTTAGATGGCTGTCCAAAATAATTATTCCTACTTTGTGGCCACGTGATTCTTTGTCTGTATTTAAATATAAGGTTGCTGTATTTAATTAAGATTATATGTAGGTTGCTGTATTTAATTGATGTTGTTGTATACTGTTATATAATTATTATTGCTGCTGTATAATGATTTAATGATTCTGTATGTTGTTCTTATTGCTGCTGTATAATGATTTAAGGATTCCGTATGCTGTTATTAAATTTATTATGTTACTGTTTTGGTTATATTTGTAAATTAAATAATGCTGTATGAGGCTATTGTATGTTATTTATTATATTGCTGTATGGTATTATTGTTGCTGTAAACTACTAGATTGTTGTATGTTGTGGGTTGTTAATGTAATAGGGCTGTATGAGACTATGTTGCTGTATTTAGATTGCTGTTGCTGTAAATTAATTGAATGATATTATATGTTGTTGCTGTATTTAATTAAATCGTATGTTGCTGTTATTATGTATGTTGCTGTTATTGTATTTAATTAAGCTGCTGTACCTTATTTGTTGATGTAAGCTATAGGACATAGGCTGATATGTTGCTATTATATACGTTGTTGTATACTTAGTTATTGTATATTTTGTTTAGTTGCTGTTTATTTTATTTGGTTATTGTATACTTTAATGCTGTAGTATATTTGATTGGGTTGCTGTATATTAATTTATTTGTGTTGCTATATGATATTTAATATGTGGCTGTATGGAGCTGAATTTGTAACCAAATAATGCTGTATGGGTTGCTGTATGATATTTTAATATGTTGCTGTATATTTGTAACTAAATGGTGCTGTAGGTTGTTGCTGTATATTTTATGATGTAGCTGTATGACATGTTAAAATTCACGTGATGTTGAGCTGTGTTGAAATTCTGTAACAAAGATGATTTAAAAGTGAGTTACTGGTTGTTTTGTGTTCCACTGGAGTGGGTGGAACTATATGATATGAATTCCACTGGAGTGGGTGGAATGAGTTGATATGAAAATTGAAACAAATGATAAAAGAGGTAAATGAAAAATAAATCAGCCATTACATACATCATTTGCATTAATCCCCTCGGAGCGGAGGGAGGTCTCACTGGAGTGGGTGGGACTGTTCCACTGGAGTGGGTGGAACTGTTTTATGGTACCTTTTTATCCCCTCGGAGTGGAGGGAGGTCTCACTGGAGTGGGTGGGACTGGTTTCACTGGAGTGGGTGAAACTATATTAATTTTGGTACCTCTTATTAGGCATCTGAGATCTCAGTCATGCATCATTTAATAAAGAGATCATGCATCATTTATGCATCTGTTTCTATTTTACAAATGATAATTTATTTTACTAGAAATCAATTATTTATCTGTTCCTGTCAATTATCTAATTCTGTTTATTAAATACTTACCCATATTGTGTCTGTGGTTTTGACACCTGTGATGACCCCAATTTACTTGGGCGAGCAGAGGAACAGTGAGAAGATGAGAAGTGGAGAACTTGGATGATGTGCTTGCTGTGTTTTGGCTTGATGAGTGGATGATCTGGTTTTTTTTTTTTTTTTCGTGAAGTATGGAATTCGTACTGTATTGTATCTGTCTTTTATTTTGGGATGTATGTACATGGACTGTTATATTTAGCTTTGCTTCTTAATCTAGATAAATCGTGGTGAGGATAATCATTTATGTTACTTATGATTCATAAAATCAGCAAGCGAAGCAAAAGGAATTTTCGTGAAAAATTTACACTGATCTAATATTAAGACAAAGTAGACACAAGATTTTATCTAAAATTAATCAAGCACGAGAGGGTAAAGAGAGGCGTTACAGGACTACCTAGAACCCCGAGAGGTTTAGATTCTATCTGGGTTATTATTGACAGATTGACCAAATCTACTCACTTTATCCCCATTAATATCAGGTTTTCCTTAGAGAAGTTGACCTCCCTGTATATTAGTGAGATTGTCAAATTGCATGGTGTGCTGTCTAGCATAGTATTTGACAGAGATCCTAGATTTACCTCTAGATTTTGGGAGAGTTTGAAAAAAGCTTTGGGAATCAAGCTTAGGCTAAGTTGAGCCTATCACCCTCAAACTGATGGTCAAACTGAACGAACCATTCAGTCTTTAAAAGATCTTTTGAGGGTGTGTGTTTTGGAACAAAAGGGTAGTTGGGAGAGTTTTCTGCCTTTGATAGAGTTTACCTATAACAATAGTTTTCACTCTACCATTGGCATGGCTCCCTATAAAGCTCTGTATGGTAGGAGGTGCAGGACACCTTTGTGTTGGTTAGAACCTGGAGAGAACCTCATTTTAGGACCTGAAGTGGTGCAACAAACCACTGAGAAGGTCAAGTTGATCCAAGAGAGAATGAGGACTGCTCAGAGTAGGTAGAAGAGTTACCAGGATAAGAGGAGGAAAGATATAGAATTTGAGGTTAGTGATCATGTATTCTTGAGAGTCCCTCCATGGACTGGGGTTGGTAGAGCTTTGAAATCTCGAAAACTCACACCTCATTTTATTGGTCCTTTCCAAATTTGTAAAAGAGTCGGTCTTGTAGCCTATCAAATTGCATTACCTCTGTCCCTTTCTAATCTCCATAATGTCTTTCATGTATCCCAACTCTGTAAGTATGTCCATGATCCTTCTCATGTGGTCAAGTTAGATGACGTTCAAGTAAAGGAAAATTTAACATATGAAACATTGCTTTTGAGGATCGATGATCGGTGAACGAAGCACCTAAGAGGGAAAGAAATTCCTTTGATCAAGGTGATTCTGGGAGGCACATCAGGAGAGGATGCAACATGAGAACTGGAGAGTCAAATGCATGAGGCCTATCTAGCTTTGTTTGAGTCAGGTAAATTTCGGGGGCAAAATTTCTAAAAGGGGCAAGAGTTGTAACACCCTGAAATTTTGATAACTGAAAATAGATGTTTGAAGTGATTGTTGTATTATTTTATTGTTTGATTAATTTAGAATTGGTTGAGTTGTTGTGCATTTTGTCTTGGTGCAATTATGTGGTATGCATGTTAAGTTATGTGAACTTTGTTTGATTTATGGTTGACATGAGAGTGATAGTTTGGCTTATCACCCGCGTTAGTAAAACTATCATCCCAGATTCGTTAACTGTTGGATCGACTTCAAATTTTTACAACAGCTTCACAACACATGTCTGCATCTTTTTACCATTTGGATCTTCAAGACGACAATTTTTGGATGTCGCGATAAGCGAGCAAATGGCATGCTGAGCCCAATTCCAAAATTTTTTGACTAAGAGGAAATTGCGCTAAGCGAGCCAGTGCGTGCTCAGCGAGACTTGCATGTGCATTGAGTGAGCAAGTGCATTCTAAGCGGGCCTGTTGGGTTATCAATACGCATCAGATGCGCAGAAATGCATTTTTTGCATTTTTCTCTCTCTTTTTTCGCCCAAACACCCTAGAAACCTCCCTTCCACCACCATAGTTTGCCACGGAACCCCAACATGGAGAGAAATCTCGTAATCGGAGCAGAATCTTTGAAAACTCTCTCAAAATTTTGGTGGAGGAAAAAGCTTCTAAATCCTTCTTTCTTGGTTTCCTTGAGGTAATCTTAGTTCCATTTATCTTTTTCTAGATAGTTTAAGCTTTTCTTAGTGTCTTTTGTGTTTTGGGTATCTTTGTTGGGAGTTTCACATATCCTTTGAAATATCTTCATAGTTGTACTCCTTGGCCCCCAACTATGGTATCTAAATTACTACTAACATAATAAACTCCCCTTACCTAACCAGGAGTTCTCCCTATTACAGCTTAGCGGTGATGTTTCACGATCCTTCAAAATGCGTGCTTTTCCGAACACAGAGTTCTACATACCAAATTGAAGAAAATTTAGTGTAGAATCTAAAGGAAAAATCAAAGTTAACAGTTGGGGTCAAATACCCATTCAAATCAAAAAGGGGCTAAACTGTGTTTTTGGGAGTTCACATCAAAAGACATTAGTTTGAAATTCTGATCACACCAATGTGACTAGAATTCAACAAGGATCACAGAAATGACATCAATTTCATAAAATAGAGACTTTTACAACATCTCAATTTCAAAGGATATCTGTCTGTCCCTTTTGTGTGCTAGTTTTTCAAGAGAAACTAAGTTTTTAACTAATGGGATGCAATGTACTTATGATTGATTGTGTATTTGTACGTTTGTGTGCTCATTTTCAAAACAAAAGATGTCTTTAACGAATGGGATGCGGTGTATTATTTTGATGTTGCTGATGATAGTGAAATTGAGATACCATGGAAATGGTTGATGATGTTTATGTGATTTGTGATGATTTAGAAGAGATGATGCTTATGTGATTGGTAATGCGTGAATGAAATAATGTTCAAATAAGATATATGTTTATTAGGTTGATGATGCTGGAAATGAGACGAGTTTAATATGTATGGTGATGATATAATGATGATGTGGTTTATGATGTTTAAATGAAATGATGATGAAATGGTTATTGATGTTGAAATGAGATAAAGTTGATGTTTATGAGGATAATGTTGAAATAATATCAATTTGATATATATGATGATGATTGAAATGATGTGATGTGTATGTACATTGATATTCATGGGGGGTGCATGATTGGTCATCCTTGCGGGGAAGGATTTATTCCTGGCCATGATGATGCATTCATGGTGCCCATGGTTGTCATTATGTGATGTGGATATACATGGATACCTATGGGGATGTATGACTGGTCATCCTTGTGGGGAAGGATTTGTTCCTAACCATGGTCATACATTGATGGTGCCATGGTTGTATACTATGCATATACACATGGGTTGCAATGACCGGTTGGTTATCCTTGAGGGGAAGCATTTGTTCCTAGCCACAGTCAGTGCATCGGTGAGCCCACATTGGTGTGTTAGGTATGTACATGGGGGGTGTATGACTGGTCATCCTTACGAGGAAGGATTTGTTCCTAGCCTTGGTCATACATTGATGATGCCCATGTTTCATACTTCATGTGCATGGATGGAAATAGAATGAAGGCACGCGCGTACCTGTGGGTTTCAGAGGGCTAAGAACGCAGGTACTAAGGGGTTATTAGGTTTGGAATTCCCTAGCGACGCTGGCTGATCACCAGGGGGAATGGCCAATGCACGACAAGGTGGCCCTGATAGGCGGTGAATCATTTTTCCTATGAGAGGCTATTTCCGGGATATGGTACCACATTGCATGTTGATAGATGAGACAGGTGCATGCATCATTCTGTGTATGATTGTTTGAGTTGTGGGATGAATTGGATGATTGATTTGTAGGATGTGTATTGGGTTGATGCATTTCTAGTAAGGATTGTGGTTGTTATCGTTGTTCCCTTCTAATTATTGTCACCTGATACTTGTTGTTTATGTATAATAAACTCACCTTGCAATTGTTTTGTACCGTGTGTTTGGTACCTATGATGATCGCGAACCTTCATTTGTGTGAGTAGATAAGCAGCCTTAGGTGACTCTGGAGGGAGATTGTTTTTGGTTGGAGTTGTCAAGCCGACGTGATGGCATTGGGTTTCTTTTTGGGAAAGAGTTGTTTTTTTTTAATCAACTCTTTCTTATTTAGTTCTTTGACTTTTTGTTAGATATGTAATTTCAGGTGTATATACATGTAAAACTAAAAGAAGTTTTGACATGTACTGATTTAATATATATGTGCATATGTGTTTAATTATGTAATTGTAATATGTGTATGATAATTGTATTATCGCGAAAAATTTACCATTATTTTCGTAATCAATCTAATGAAGTTCTTACTAAAAGTTAAATTTTGTACGGTAAGAGTTGATGATACAGAAGCGACGAGGCGGGTCGTTATAGATGTAGTATCAGATTCTGTTTCGCAAATCTCGTACTGTACTCGGAAACATGAATCAACATATCATCACATCCCAAATCCAACACTTTCATCAATAATAAAATCCATGAGCAAATACATACAACCTTATGGAAAATATTTCCATCACAACATCATACGTACCAAAAGTATGGTTAGACTACATTACCTTATTCAAGCAAAATCATACCAATTTAGGCATGACAATTGAATATCCTCCAGCTACAGACAAATCATGTTAGAATTCTAACTAATAAACCACAAAATATCTTTCAAATAATTTCTTAATTCCTTTTTACCTTCATAAGAAAATATTAGAACTTAGTTTAAACCTTAACCTTCTTTCACTACCACGTTACTACTTAATCCTCAAAATTGAATCACTCAAGTATTTGAACCATTTATCTACATACCATTCAACCTCTACTTTTCAAAATTAATTTAAAAACAGTCGCACAACATACATATAAATAAATAGTCCAAATGTCATTAAAATCAATTCCAAAGATCATCAAATTCAAATCCAAATATCACTAATATTTCAGCATTTAAATCATCAACCTAATCTATTGTTAAATCAACATTATCACATCATAAAATAACCTTAAATGATATGAAATTCCAGCCTAAATAATCAACTATAAATCTGCACCATTAAACATATAGGTTTGTCCAAATAAATTCTTAACTGGAGATTGAAGCCTAGCCTACCTTAATTGAATTTGGATTTAAATTGATTAAGTGGCTGCTTCTCTTGGAAATCCTTTGAGGAATGAAGTCTTGAAAAGAAGAAAATAGGATAGGAGAGGTGAAGCTTACGGTTAGGAGTAATAAGAGAAGGTAAGAAGTGAAAAGGTTGGTGCTAGGAAGCAAGTAGCCGTGGAATGAGTTTTGGAGCTAGCAATCTTTACGTGCAAAATTTTTTAACATCCCTAGATATTTATACTAATTTAATTAGTTAAGTTTTAAGTGAATCTAGTTAGATTATAAGTGAATTAGTAGTTAGTTTAGTTAGAACTTAACTAACTCATCATTACTTTGAGAGATATTATCTTAATTTCTTATCTTATGTACTAGATCTTTATTTGGTTAAGCTTTGAAATATTCTTTCTTCCTTTGACCCAATATGCACGTGGAGCTTGGCTGAAGATCTTCATATCCTTTGCCCAATTTTCTTCAGCTACACACACAGCCAACTACACAACAATATGCAAATATCATGGTTACACCAATATTTTAATGTTTAAGGAAAGATTCCATTCATTAATGACCATGTGGGTATGTGGAAAGCTTTGTACAAATGACCAATTTTGATTGGTTCTAAAATATTT
>QARZ01000573.1:76676-121534 GCA_013407115.1 Glycine latifolia
ATCCATAGAGTGATATGGAAAGATCCTTGATCCATAGAGAGATCTTGGATGCTCATGTCCATAGAGTGACTTGAGTTTTTAGTACCAGATCCATAGAGTGATTCGACATGTGTCCAGATCCATGTAGAGACTCTGGAACTGTTTATTGGTATCGGATCCATAGAATGCTTTGGGATGTGTTCAGATCCACAGAGAAACTCTAGAACTATTTGTTTGAAAAGAAAGTAATGTGTTGTTTTGTGAGTTACTTGAATGAATGATATCTTGTGTGTGGAAGGTTTGATGAGTAGATAAATAGTTTTATTATTGTAAGAATATAAAAGAAATTCAAGTTGTTTTTATGGATAAAATGAATCAGCTTCAGAATATATATATTTTAAAAATATAAAATGAACTAAATGTGCAGAGGAGTCTATAGGAACATGTTTTCAAAATAAACAAAAGTAGCTGGAATGATGATGATGACATCGTTTTGAATTGGTTTTGTAAAACTATTTAGACCTACTGGGAATTCTTTGGAATTTGTCACTATTTTAGTGTGTTCCCGTGTCATTCCAGACAGGTAAATCAGAAGGAGCAATTACAAATTGGAGATAAACTGGGGGATTTCTTTTAATGTTGTAGATTTGTAGTATTTTTGCTACATGCTTTGTAGTATAAGGACATTAATATTATTGTAGGAAATATTATTTACAAGTTATTACTAAGTTTGTAATTTATTAAAGAGACCCACCCAAAAAGTCTCAACAAGCTCTATATAAGCGTAATTTTCATAACAGTTAAATTTCAAAAATTGAGACAAATTTTTCTTAATCGGATTTGGTTAAAAATTTTACGTTAGAAAAGTTAACATCTTCCAGTTATGTATTATGACCTAGGCATAATATAGTAATTAGAAGGGTGTTACAAATGGAAACTCCGAAAGTTCCCTCTTATGACCATTTAGACAAATTTTCCACCATGGCTTCTAGGCGTGCAAAACGCGTTTCAAGTTGTTTTCATCCTGCATCTTGATTTTGTCGGTCCGCCATTAGCATTTCCAAAATTCTCTCCATTGTATCTAGATTATCAGAATTAGATAGAGTTGTCATCATTGTTTGAAACAAAGCACATAATTGGTGCTCTGATACCAAATTGATAAGAATAGAGAAAATGGAATAGAATAGAAAAGATGAAATAGAAATTTTATATAAGTAAATTGAGATATTTTTTATAACACAGGTTTTCGAGAGCTTGCCTTTCCATAGAGAAAGGACATTTTGGTCATTTCACAGTCAACTAGCTCATAATGGACTGAAAATTTATCAGAATGTAGAAAAAATTAATACATCAAGTAGACTTTGTGAGGGACGAACATGGTTATTGGGGGTCCAAATTGCCAAATTCGATGATCTAGATCACTTTTGAATTTATTTTGTGTTTTCATGATTTTTAAAAATAACCAAAAAATTACAAAAATCAAACATGATTTTTGGACATTTACTGTGGTGTTTTTGAATTTTTTAAAAATTGTTTGGGGTAGTTTTTCCTTTTCTATTTCATTTCAGCAGATATTGTGAATAATGTCCTGGTAGTGTAGTTGTAATGACCCGCCTCGTCATTACTGGATCATATCCTTAATCACATTCTTAATCACGATTTTAATAAAAAATCCCTTTAAATTGATTATAAAAATAAGAGTAAATTTTTCGCATGAGCATAATCATTATTAAGAATCAAATGCAAATATACTAGATTGCAAAATACATCAAAATACTCATTCATATAAAAACATATTTCGTTTGTGATTACAAGTAATCAAGTCTGAAGGGTATGAAATTCTCAAAAGAAATAAATGATTAACTAACTAAGTTGTCATGGTACCACTCGTGGCCGGGATCTGGTCCAATGCTATCCCGGAATCAAAATTCATCTATAGGCCGGGATTCAATCCAACATTATCCCGACTACTTGGCGGCTCCAACAAAAGAAAGTATCTCTGCCTGCAACTGGCCATCTGCTCACACGAACATAGTTCGTGATCATTACAAGTACCAAAACCACATGGCACAAGAAAGCAAATGTGAGTTCATAATGTAAAATAATAAATAGTAGATAACATCAGTTAAGAAAAGACAATACAGTCAATGCAATAATACAACAATATTCAAGCATTTCTACACATAATCAATCATGGACAACCCGTCCAACAACATATCACAGTACATCTTATAAGAACTAGTCATGATGCATGCCCCTGAATTTTCTCTCAGCATGGAATGTGGTACCATCTCCAGAAATAGGCCAAATCCATGGTCCAAATGATAGCTGTAGTTGACGTCAGGGTCACTCTGTTGTGCACAAGACTCATCCCCCCATGCTGATTAGCCAATAATGGGTGTCATAAGGATATCCCTACAGATGTGGGCCCCCAGTACTTACAGTCAATCATCCTATTTCCGTCATGCAAATGAAATATGTTACATAGGCACCATCAATGTATGACCCGGCCCGGGATCAACTCGTCCTGACTAGGATAATGTTATACACCCCTTATGTACATATACACTGACCCATTCTCGGGCCTACTGATGCACTGACCGTGGTCCTCGTAAGGTTATCAACCCGGTCCCGGCATATCACATCTATACAAAGAATATCACCACGGCACCATTAATGTATGGCCCGACCCAGGATCAACTCGTCCTGGCTAGGATAATGCCATACACCCCCGTGGGTATCTATGTATATCCACTTGCATTCAGATAACCATAGGCACCATCAATGCATGGCCCGGCCCGGGATCAACTCGTCCTGGCTAGGATACTGCCATGCACCCCCTATGTTATCAATGCAAGAGTCATCATCCCAAGCCGTCACATAGGCCGAGCTCAATTGTTACCAATGTAATCACATACGTCCCTTATACGTCATCCACAAATACCACAAACAAGTGAATAGGTGTAAAGTTTTAGATCGGAATCAGCACTTTGTAATTGATTACATAAGCGCTATAGTTGATTATCATAGCTAGCGCTTGAAAGACTCAAGGTTGTCCAGGTAAGGGAACCTGGTAGTTCACAAAGAAAAGATACGAGCTCTACTGAGTATGAACCCGGTAGCTTTTTTCTCAAGAAGATACGAGCTCTGCCGATTAAGGAACCTAGTATCTCTTATAGAAAATGTACGAGCTCTGCCGAGTAACGAACTCGATAGCGCTATTCCCGAGAAGGTACAAACTCTGCCAAGTAAGTAACCTGGTATATAGACATCCGCCAACAAGGACTAAGTTACGTTCTTCATGCATACATTCATGCTACGTAAACCGCTCAACTTGGCCACCCCATCTTGGTGGCCGACATCACAAATAATGGTTTGACACATATGCAACTCGGCCAACCCTTCCCGGTAGCCGACATCACAACCAAAGGCTTGACACATATGCAACTTGTCTAACCCTTCCCGATAGCCGACATCACAAAGGTTTCACACATATGCAACTCGGCCAACCCTTCCCGGTAGCCGACATCATAAATACAAGTGTTTTAACTCGTGTACATGTAACATGCTCAGCCCGACTTACCCAATCCGGTAGTCGTCTTCTTCACAAACACATCACATAAAAACTTCATCAATTTATTTCACGCAAAACACCAAAACACATATACATACTGCATCTAAACCATGATATCTAAAACCATTATTAACACAATAAACTCCCCTTACCTGAACAGGGATTCTTTTCATAAAATCTAACGTAAGCTTTTGAAAACAAGTTCTTTACAACAACGAGTTAAGCTCCGATCACGATTTTCCTCTTATCTTAGAGGCTTTCTACTACAGCTACGGTGGTTCTCAAAAGTTTAAAAGTAATACAGAGTTTTGAGAGAGAAAGGTTTCTGAGTGCAAATGAGTTTAAAGAGAAAGAAGAGAAATACTCCCAGAAGTGAGAACAAATATGATTCTGCTTCTTGCGCTGCCATATATATAGGCAGAGCTACTAAGGCAAGTTGCTAACTTGCGTGAGCAGATAGCTGCCACAATCACCATAGTTGCCAACTTGCGTGACTGAAAAGCTGCCATAGCCACCATAGTTGATACTGTGTATGGACAGCTTATACTAGCCCACAAAATTGACTTTTTCAAGCACAAATACCAATACAAAACACTTATCAATAGATTGCAAGATTAAATCAAACAATAAAATGTTTATCTTAGCAACTAAAATTTTCAGGGTGTTACAATAGTTGTCTGCTATTTCTATGATTTCTGTAACTGATGAGTTGAACTGTGCATGACTAGGTCCAAATCAAGTGACTTGCATTCATATGATTTTGAGATAGATAGGACATTTCGCAGGTTGAGCATAAATAGCAGAAGTGTAGTGCATGATAGTGTAGTTCTAGATAGTAGCATAGTGTATTCTGAGTCTTTTGTTTCTAATTCTGAACATCTTGATTCTAAAATTTTTGTTGATACAATAGCTGATAACAACCTAACTCTTAAGGAATTGACTACACCTGATGTTGTTTGTCAACCTTGGTGTATTCAATATCCTGAGACTGAGGTTAATTATGAGCTAAAACTGGACTAATCCATTTGCTTCCAAAGTTTCATGGTCTTGTAGGTGAAGATCCACACAAGCATCTTAAGGAGTTTCATGTAGTGTGTTCCACCAGGTGACCACATGACATTCATGAGGACTATGTGAAGATGAAGGCATTTCCATTCTCTCTAGATGGTGTGACTAAGGACTAGTTGTACCTTCTACCAGATCCTATCAACACTTGGACAAATATGAAGAGAAGAATTTTGGAGAAATTCTTCCCTACATCCAGAATAGCATTGTTAGACTATTGGCAAGCGTACCAATTGTCGTTGTAAGTTACAAAGTTCATCTCCACAGGGACTTGTGCTACTCAGTTAATCCAAATAGAATTCAACAGTTTAATAGTTATGTACAACGAGTATGGTCAAAGTTTTGATGGTTTTACGGAAATAACGAAAGATAACTAAAAAGTACGGAAACTAATTAATTCAAGAAAACCGTAGGATATGGATTTCATCATTCATACCCTCAGTATCCAATTAATATTACCATGTATAAATCATTTTCTATTATTATTGATGCACACATTAATTAACCTCGAATCGATTCCTCGCAATCGAGTTCTAAGGATATTTACCGAATATCGATCCCTCACATACGAAGTAAATAACCCAGCATTACAATCATAATTGCGTGCTATTTGCAATCTAAACATTATGCTCTATCCCTAGCAACGTAACGTAAAGAGTAAAATTATTCAGTTCAAATTCTAAGAGTACTTCCCAGTTAAACCTAGAATCCAATTTCATGAAACTAGTGATCAAGTAGAATCAAGCATTAAGAACGAAATAAAATTACCAATAATAAATAGAAAAGACTTATGCATAAATAAATATTAAAAGAGATACTTAAAAGTAGAAGATTACATCCAATCCTTAAGAGAAACTAACCAATCATGGAGAGAACCTCCTTAAGAGAAGAATTGATGAAAGGCACCATCACCGCTTCTTTCCGGTAGAGTCTCCACACTCAATCTCACTTCTCTCACTTTCCTAACCTACCTAATACTAATATTTAAAAAACTAAACTAAAGAAAAAGCTTAGAAGAAGCAAGGAGGAGGAAGAAGGAGTTGCAAGAAGTGAGTTTGGCCTTGGGGGTGCTTGGGTATTTATAGGGTCTGGCCTGGTCGAGTTTGGTCGCCCAAGCAACCAATTTATTCATTTTCCACTCGCTTGGGCGAGTTAAAGCCCAACTTGGACGTCCACTTGACCACTTAAAGGCCCAATTGCAGGTGTTGCTTGCTTAGGCGATCCAGTTATGCATATTTACTCGCTTGGGCAAGTTAAATGTACCTTCTAGAAGAAGCTTTTGGGCCTGTTTTGCTTGCTGCACCTCCTAGGTTTGCTTTATGATTCATTTTTGCTTGCTCTAAGTGTATGGAAGCTTCGGAAGTCCACAGAATCTATCAAAATACAAAGCATGATTGGATTAATCTTCTGAAATATAAAAACTACATTCATACAAGTAATAAATATAATTTAACTAGGTTTAGGGAAAGTTTATAAGCAAAAGTTATTGAAATCAAAACATAAGTGCCTGTATTTGAAACATGAATTTAACTGAATTAGGGCACTTATCAAGCATCCATCCGAAAATCAATATGTGGTATAAGGCAGTTACCTGTAGAGACATTATATTAGTACTGGAAGAGATTCAACAAGTTGTATGCTACCTATTCTCACCATCAAATCAGTGAGCAATTATTGATCTAGTATTTTTATGAAGGGTTAATGTTGATGGACAGGAGTATGATAAATGCAATCAGTGGAGGTGCTTTAATGGACAAGACTCTTCTTGCTGCAAGACACCTGATTTCTAACATGGTAGCCAATTATCAACAGTTTGGTACTAGAGCTGCTACAACATCCAAGGCTGCTGCAAATGAAGTTTTTGTTTCCTTGGTTGCTAATAACTAGAGGTTAGAGAATAAACTGACAAAATTAACATCCCTTGTGAGACAACTTACCTTTGGTCAACAATAAAATATGATGGCAGCTAATCAACCAAGGTTGTGTGGTATCTGTTGTGCACCTGATCATCCAACAGATGCATGTCCCACTCTGTAAGAAATAAAATAAGTTGTTGAAGCTTCACCCAAATTTGAGGTATGGTCCTGGTCCACAACAACAACAACAGACACAATAACGACAGTCATTTAGACCTCAACAGCAGCAATATCAACCCTTCACCAGCAAATACCAAGCTCCCCCATTCAGATAATAACCACAATTCCAGCAGCTTGCACCTACATCTGCATAACTTGTGCAGAGCAATTCTGGACCTTCCCTAGAAGACCTGATGAAGAAAATGACAACCAACAACATTCAGTTTCAACAAAATGTCAGTGTCACCATCCAAGACTTGCAGACTCAGATTGAGAGCTAGCTACAACTGTCAACCAGATCTAGCAGCATGGTTCTGGTAATATTCCAGCATAACCAATTATTAATCCAAAGAATGTGAGTGCTATTACATTGAGGAATGGCACAGAGCTCCTAAATTCAACATATGTTGGTGCAAAAATTAATGATGGTGACAAAACAGATTTTGCACCAAAACATATTCCTCTATCTTTTCCTTCTAGATCAAATTCTACAAAGAAAGTGGAGTTTGATTATGATTTTCTTGAGACTTTCAGGAGGGTAGAAGTCAACATTCCCCTCTTGGATGCCATCAAACAGATTCCTAAATATGCAAAGTTCTTGAAGGATTTGAGCACCCACAAGAGGAAGCTGAAGGGAAATGAGCATGTGAAGATGGGCAGAAATGTGTTTGCACTTATACAAGGCAAAACTATTGCTGCCATTCCACTATCCACCTTGCCACAGAAGTGTAAAGATCCTAGCACTTTCACTGTCCCTTGCAGCATTGGAGATTGTACTTTTACAGATGTCATGCTTGACCTTGGGGCCTCAATTAATGTCATGCCCACATTAGTTTACAGATCATTACATCTTGGTGGTTTGAACTGACTGGTGTTGTCATTCACTTAGCCAACATAAGTGTTGCGCATCCACTTGGAGTTATTGAAGATGTGTTAGTGCGAGTTAATGATTTGATTTTTCTAGTAGATTTTTACATTTTGCATATGGAGAATGAGTCTTCCAGCCATGGTTCCACATTGATCCTAGGGAGACCATTCTTGATGATAGCCAAGACCAAAATTGATGTGCATGCATGAATTCTTTCCATGGAGTTTGGTGATGACATTATCCATTTAAACATTTTTTAGGCCATGAGACATCCTTTAGAGGAGCATTCTGTCTTTCTTGTCGATATCATTGATGTTGCAGTAGATAGTGTATATATTTGTACAAATTTACTTTCTAATTTTTTTGACTTTTCTGATTTTGATCTTGGTTCTTTTAATTGTACATGTGATGATTCTGCTACTGTATGTAGTATTTGTGCGAAGATTTATTCACAGTTCACTATGATTGTGTTGCAGGTATAGGTGCAGGTGTTGATTCTCCTATCTTTCTCCCATCAGCCATCAACTTTTCTTTGCCTTCCACCATTTAGCCACCTTCCTTGGAGCTGAAGCCACTACCTGAGCACCTTAAATATGCATAGTTAGATGATGCTCAAAAGCTTCCAGTCATCATATCTAGTAGCCTGTCACTTGAGCATGAAGAGAAGTTGCTGCATGTTTTGAAAGGCCACAAAAAGTTCATTGGATGGACACTTGCTGACCTTCTTGGAATAAATCCTTCGATTTGCATGCATCAGATACTCTTGGAGGATGATTCCAGGCTAGTATGGCAGCCACAGAGGAGGCTGAATCCCACTATTCTTGATGTGGTGAAAAAGGATGTCATGTAATTACTAGCTATAGGGATCATCTATCCCATTTCAGATAGCACTTAGGTTGCACCTGTCCAAGTGGTCCCTAAGAAGTCGAGTATCACTATGGCAAAAAATCAGGATAATTAGTTGATTCTGACGAAAGTAGCCAACAGTTGGCGAGTTTGCATTGACTATAGGACATTCAAATTTAATATGGTCTTGCTTACCACATTCAAAGTAGTTGAAGTTGGTGGTGTTATTATTGTCACTCCTTTTGTTAAATTTTGTGATCTTCCTGTTCTTGTTCTTCTTCATGAACTTGCTGAATCTTTTGACTATTAGGTTAAGATTTTCCTCACCTTCATCTTCAATCGAGTCTTCTTCTTTTACCACATTTGAGGATGCAACTTTCAAGGCTATGCTCTTTTGTTTCTTGTCTACATCTTCTACATGTGTTAATTGAGACATTTCTAATTCATACTCAAGTAGCTTACCAAATAGTGTAGCCATTGATATCATTGAGAGATCTTTTGACTCCTTGATTGCTGTCACCTTTGGTTGCCATAGTCTTGTTAGGCACTTCAAGATCTTGATGTTTAAATTTTCAGTATCAAATGTCTTTCCAAGACTAAGAAGATGATTTACAATGTGAGTGAATCTTGTTTGGAGTTGAGATATGTTTTCTGTTGTGTTCATCTTGAACATCCCGTACTCATGAATCAAGGCATGTTTCCTTGATCTTTTGACTTCATCTGTCCCTTCATGAGTGATTTCTAACTTCTCCCACATCTCTTTAGCACTTTTACACCTAACAGTTCTGAAAAAATTCATCAGATTAAAGTGCAGAGGTAATATTGTTCTTAGCTTTAAAATCGTATTGCGCTACTTTATTTTCTGCATTTGTCATCTCATCCCATTCTTTGAGAATGATTTCATCATCAAAAGTTTTGATTGGAATCAAAGGACCTTTTTCTATTGCATTCCATGAACCAGGGTCATTTGATTGGATGAATATCTGGAGTCTATTTTTCCAAAAACTGAAATACTCTCCTTCAAACATCGGAGGATGATTGAGGGAGGCACCCTCTTTGAAGGTAATTTGTGTGGTATTCATTTTCTTTAAAAAAGATAGTGATATTGAATAACACTCAAGAACATGCTCTAGGCACCAATTGAAAATAGTATGAACTCACACAATAACCAAGAGGGGGGTGAATTAGTTCAAACTTGGTCTTTTAAAAATCTTTAAAAAAATCAAAGTAATCAAGATCGTATCACAATTGAACCAAGAATGCACCACCCAATCAAACCACTTAGCTTAAGAATATAATCACAAAAACTATCACTTGTTGAATAAGAAAGATAACACCAAAGAATCACAAATTAAGATAGCAAGAAAAGATTAAAGGAAGTATTCACCACAATGATTTATACCTGTTCACTTTTCTCCTTCGAGATGTTACATCCAGTTCTTCCAACCACAATGCTTAAAGTTCCACTAATAACAAAAACATTCTTACAAGCTTTTCACACAATCACTCTTAATCAGACCTTGATTAAGAAGAAGACTTCTAACACCATAGAATCTTTGTCATCAAGACGTAGAGATCACCCACCTCTACTTTTTTCCCCTAGAAACACCTATCCTAGTAAAACTCTAAGAAATCCTATGTTATTAATACAAAAAGAATCTCAAAAGATTACACAGCAGAGTGATATGCGTCTAGCATATAAGGTTTCCTAAGCTTTTTGAAGCAAGAATTGAGCACTAAGCATGGATAATTGCCCTCTTGTGTTATGATTTGAGCTAATGTGATAAATTGCTAGGAAATCCATCAAAGATGCCAAGATTGAGCAAAAATCAGAAGAAAAGAACCAAGCTTGGAAGAATACTCTGGTGCCATCAGCGCCAAAGACACTGGAAGTCAGCGCCACCCGCGTCAAAGCCATGCTGAGGGCGCCATCAACTCTGGAACCTGGCGCCATTAGCGGCAGGATGGCGCCAAGAGCGCCATTACCACTAGCATCTAGCGCCAAGACCGCCAATTTGGCGCCATCAGCGCCATTCGTTCTGCAAGTTTGCGCCATCAGTGCCAAGTTCGCGCCATCAGCGCCACAGGTCGACAGTAGCTCTGTAATTAAAGTTGTCAAGGGCAAAACAGGGACTTCACAAGCTGGGTTATAAATACTTCATCCTCAGCATTGAATGCAGGACTTCTTGGAGGGAAACACACAAAATAGGGTCTTAGGAAGCTTGGGTGCCTTAGCTAGGGTTTAAGGGAGTTGGAGGCTCAAGTGGAGGTTCTTCTCCATCTTTTTCTCCTTGCACTTCAGCTGGGTATGCTATTTTGTGTAACACAGCCAACTACAATGAGGTTTGGCTGATTTTATATTGTAGTTAGGGCCAAGCACGGAATGTAATCTCCTTTGGAGTGTATTGGATGATATTCCTCATTTATATCAAGTTATTTCACTTTACTTTGATTCTTGCATGTTTCTATCTTGCTAGAACTGATCACTCTAAGTTGGGTATTGAAAGCTAGAGTTTACAATAGGAATATTGGGATTCTACGCTTGGACTTGGGTAAAGTGACAAGCTTTGCATTGACTAGGGATAGAAGTGTATGCTTGCAACCATTTATTGCATCATTTAATGCTTAACCTAACAGCTACCACTAAGGGATTAGGGTAATTACTTGGGTTAAAGGGTTAAGATCACTACGGGAGTAGGGCTTAGCTGTTATTGTATGAAGATGCATGTTGAGTGACTTGAGCTAGATGAATATAGTAGACAATACATGTAAGAAGGTAGGAAGCATTTAGTGTGGGTTGCCCTAGCTACATTACTTCGTATATCGTTATAACCCAATTTACTTGTTGATAATAGTTAATGCTTATAATTAGGTTTAATTCCATTACTACACACACACAACAACAATTTCTTAAATTTATTTGTTCTCCAATCTATTGGTATTAATTATAATTTAATCGGTCAAACAATCCTCGTGGGAACGATATCTTTCTTATCATTATATTACTTGAAACGAACGGTATGTTAGATTCAAGTGATTGAAGAATCTGAAGAAGAAGAGTTTTGATATTTGATTCATGCTTTGTAATTTTTATTTTGTTTGTTAAGCTTGGTTCATTAAAAGGAATAACCTAAAAATCCCTTTGCAGCTACTAATAAAAACAAACCAACATGCATTCATGCTTAGGTATATAGTAATAAACATATGCATTGAGTTAGAAATACATTGATGAGTTTTAAATATGCATAAAATGTTTTAAGACTGTAATAATCGATTACATAGGTAAATAATCGATTACATAAGCATTCTGCATAATCCTGTGTAGTATAGAAGGTGATTTAATCGATTACCAATTAATCGTAATCGATTAAATAGGCTAGAGGCAAAAGGGAAGCTCACTGGAATAATCGATTAAATGATGAAATAATCGATTACTTTGATCATGCTTATTTTCCAGAACTGCTACGAACACTTTAATCGATTAAATGGTCGAATTAATCGATTACATAAGTTAAATTAATCGATTACATTGACGAAATAATCGATTACAGTCTGTTAAATCTGTTTTTTTTATAAATAACATGCATTGACTCACAATCTCAGAGTTTAAGAAATCGAAAAGCTTTCATTACTAAAGTGTAGTAACATTCTCTGAGTGCTTTAATGTGAAGAAAGAGTCTTTTTCATTTGGGTTGTTCTCAAAATAGAGAATCATGAAGCTAGAGTAAAAGAAGGAGTTTCTTAGTGAACATTCATGCATTAATCTGTTGCAAGATCATTCAAGACTGCATGTTCATTCAACATCACAGGTTTTAAATTTCGTATAATCCCTTTTCTGCTGCAAAAGGATTAAGGTGATGTCCTTCTTGAATCTTTAGTTCTATTATTTGGGAGATTTTATTTGTTTTGTTTAGTTTGTGTTGAAACTATCCATGTAACAAGTTAGAATTCTTTAAAGCAAAACTAGATAGGGTTTCTAGTGGGTAGAACTGAGTGGTGTGCTCAGGTTCTAAAGTCTTTAGATAAATCTTAGTGTTAGATTTAGAATTTTGCCTAGGGTGGGTGAAAGAGACTTGGTTGATTGCTTGTAAAGAACTGAATCTTGTTAGTGGAATTCTAATCTGGTTTGGATTAGAAGACAACTGGATGTAGCCTCAAGTGGTTAGAGGTGAACCAGTATAAATTTGTGTGTAATTGTGTTTTGATTTACATTACATTCAATTGCTTGTGGTATTAGATTGTGAATCAATTCTGATTTTGTTTCAGCATAAGAGTTAATTGATTGGAAAAGAGAATTTTGCTTATTAAAAGTGTTTGGTTTAAAGATACGATCCATTGTTTATCTTCCGCTGAGTTTTGATTTTGCAAGAAAGGCAAAAAGTTTCAAAAACCAATTCACCCCTCCCCTCTTGGTTTATTAGATTAGATATTCATTGTATTTTCACGGTATACTTGCCGAGTTCGCAACAAATTTTTGGTGCCGTTGCCAGGGATTGTTTTAGCCAATTTTATTATAAGTTTTTATCTTTAAGGTTGGATTTATCTTGTTACTGACCTGCTTCCAGAGTTTATGCGAGGTACCGCTGACCCCGTGAATCTACAGTTTGATCCTGAGATCGAAAGGACTATTAGGAAGAACCGGAAGTTAGCGAGACAAAGGAAGGAAGCAGAAGTATCTAATTCTAGACCACAAGAAGAAGAAGAATCAGAAGAATAACTAGATATGGCTGGGAGGAATGGAGAGCAGCCAAGACCTGAGCATGAACTCATGGAGGACATCCTTGCTCCTTTGTTCGTCCGGCCTACATCTAGCATAGTCAAACCACCTATACAAGCTAAAAACTTCGACATCCACCCTTCTTTGATTAGCTTGGTGGAAAGGAGTCAATTTGGTGGGGAGGATGATGAGGATCCTCATGACTTTGCTGATAGATTTATGATGATCTGCGATACCATCTGCCATTATGGAGTGTCAGATGATGCTATTAGATTGCGGCTCTTTCCTTTTGCCTTGAAAGGAAAAGCTTCCAAGTGGTTGGGCCGCCAAGCTTCAAATAGTATAACCACTTGGGACGAGCTGATGGCAAAGTTCTTTGCTCAATATTTCTCCATGGAAAAATACAACCGTGTGGTGAATGAGATCACCAATTTCACTCAGCTCCAAGGAGAAACATTATGTGCGGCTTGGAATAGATTCCAAGAGCTGATCCGGCGATGTCCTCAATACGACATGCCAGTTGGGAAGAGGGTGCGCATCGTCTTCAATGGGTTGTCACCTGAATCCAAGCTGGTTGTAAATGGAGCTGCCGGAGGCTCCATAAGATCAAAGATTGCAGCCCAGACTCATGATTTGATCGACTCTTTGGCCCGTACCGTAAATGAGAGTGTTGTAACTCAGCCTAAGAGGGAGGTCATTCATTTGGGCAGCAGTGATGCAATGTTGGCAGAGCAGAAGTTGTTATCACAACAGCTAGCTATCCTCAATGCTAAAATTGACAAGCTAGAGATCTCAAAAGCTCAAGCTTCTTCAATTAAGGCAGGCGTGGTTGCATGTGAATATTGCCAAGGGAACCATGAGTCCAATGTTTGTCCAACCTTGGTGGGGGCTGATCCAATTCAAGTGAATGGAGTATGGTACAATCAGAGACCTCCACAAGGTTATCAACGGAATTACAATCAAGCTTCTGGGAGTGGTAGTTATCCAAGAAGACCACAAGGAGGTGGGTTGGATTACAAGTCTAACCACTATTTACAACCACCTCCCATCCCTCCCAAGGAGCCATCAGAGTTGGAGAAGGCTATGTTGCAGCTGGCCAAAACCACCAACGATCACATCCAGAACACTGATGCCTTTATGAATGAGACTAGGTCTCAATTGAAGAATCAAGGAGCATCCATCAGGAATCTGGAGACTCAAATTGGCCAGATTTCTAAGCAACTATCCGAGAGACCACCTGGTCAATTCCCTAATGATACTGTAGTAAATCCTAGGGAACGTGCTAAAGCCGTCACCACTAGAAGTGGACTTGTTCTTGCTCCTAAGGAGAAGGCCAAAGTGGTGCCAAGAGAGGAGGAAAATGAGATTCCTAAAGCAGCTGTAGAGTTTGAAGAAGATGAACCATCTAGTAGCTCAAGGGAGAAAGGGAAAGAGAATGAAAAAGTCTCTCCTGAACCTAAGCAACCTCTGGATTTTTCCATATTTGAAAAACCTCCTTATCCATTGAAGACGAAGCAGAAGGCTCAGCAGCAACAGTTTGCTAAGTTCTTAGAGATGTTCAAAAAGCTGCAAGTGAATATCCCATTTGCTGAAGCTTTGGCAAACATGCCCAACTATGCAAGGTTCATGAAAGAAATTCTGTCAAAGAAGCACAAGCTCCAAGAATGTGATACTGTAGTGCTTACAGAGGAATGTAGTGCCATCATACAGAGGAAGATGCCTCCCAAGCTCAGAGATCCTGGAAGCTTTAACATTCCAATTGCCATTGGGAATGTCAATGTAGGGAGAGCTCTTTGTGATCTTGGTGCTAGCATTAACTTAATGCCTTTGACAGTATGCAAGTCCTTGGGCATTTCTGAGCTCAAACCCACCATGGTATCCCTTCAGTTAGCAGATAGATCGTTGAGAAAGCCAAGTGGAGTTTTGGAGGATGTACTTGTCAAGGTTGACAAGTTTATTTTTCCAGCTGACTTCATAGTGCTGGACATGGCTGAAGAGAGTGAGATACCTCTCTTGTTGGGTAGACCATTCTTAGCCACAACCCGTGCCTTGATTGATGTGGAAAAGGGAAAGCTGGAGCTAAGGATGGATGATGAATCAGTGGTTTTTAATGTGTTTGATGTCATGAAGAACCCTTTTGACCGGAATGATTGTTTTTGTATCGATTTATTGGATGAATGTATCCAAGCTGAAGAAGTTTTGGCCAAAGGGATCGAAGAAGAATTAGAACCACAAGATTCTGTCACATCTCAAGAGGTAGTAGTGCAAGTTATGGAGGTTTTGGAGAAGAAGGCTTTAGCATGTGTGATGCTAGTGCTTATGCTATAGGGCCTGTCTTAACTGCACCTGATTGGAGCTTACCCTTTGAGTTAATGTGTGATGCTAATGCTTATACTATAGGGGCTGTGTTGGGTCAACGTAAGAAGAAACTTTTGCATGTGATTTATTATGCTAGCAAAATCCTAAATGAGGCACAAGTAAATTATGCCACAACTGAAAAAGAAATGTTAGTAGTAGTCTATGCATTAGATAAGTTTAGACCTTATTTGATTGGCTTCAAGGTTATTGTGTTTACTGACCATGCTGCCCTGAAGTATTTGCTAACTAAGCAGGACGCCAAGCCCCGCTTGTTGAGGTGGATGCTCTTATTTCAGGAATTTGATTTAGAGATAAGAGACAAGGCTGGGGTGGAGAACAAAGTAGCAGACCATTTGTCAAGAATTCAAGCTGCAAATCTGCAAGATGGGCCAGAGTTGGCAATCAATGAGTCATTTCCAGATGAACAGATGATGGCTGTCACCACTGCTCCTTGGTTTGCTGATATAGCCAATTATAAGGCTGTGGGAGCAGTTCCCGATGACTTTACATGGCAGCAACGGAAGAAATTCTTACATGATGCCCGAAGATACCAATGGGACAACCCCTTTCTGTACTTCCAATGTGCTGATGGCATTATCAGGAGATGTGTAGCTAAGCATGATGTTCCGAAGATTCTCTGGCATTGCCATTCCTCAAGTTATGGAGGACATTTTGGAGACAACCGAACTGCTCACAAGGTACTACAAAGTGGATATTATTGGCCTACCCTATTTAAGGATGCTAAGGCATTTGTGGAGAATTGTGATAGGTGCCAAAGGACGGGTAACATATCCCATCGAGATGAAATGCCACTCAACAGCATCTTGGAGGTTGAATTGTTCGATGTTTGGGGGATGGACTTCATGGGACCCTTCCCCAAGTCTTTCTCTAATCAATACATCTTGGTAGCAGTCGATTATGTCTCAAAATGGGTCGAAGCAGTGGCATTGCCCACGAATGATGCTAGAGTTGTTGCAAACTTCCTGAGAAAGAACATCTTCACTCGCTTTGGGGTTCCTAGGGCCATAATCAGTGATGGTGGCACACATTTCTGCAACAAGCACATTGAAGGTTTGTTCACTAAGTATGGGGTAACTCACAAGGTGGCCACGCCCTATCACCCACAAACCAGCGGTCAAGTAGAAGTTTCTAACAGAGAATTGAAGAGGATACTTGAAAAGACCGTTGGAAGTTCAAGGAAGGACTGGTCCAAGAAATTGGATGATGCATTGTGGGCCTACCGGACAACTTTTAAAACACCTATAGGTATGTCACCATATCAGTTGGTGTATGGGAAATCATGTCACCTTCCGGTAGAATTGGAGCATAAAGCTATGTGGGCCATCAAGTTCCTCAACTTTGAGCTCTCAAAGGCTACAGAGAAACGCTTGCTGCAGCTGAATGAATTGGATGAATTTAGAATTGCTGCCTATGAGAATGTAGGCTGTATAAGGAGAAAACCAAGAAATGGCATGACAAGCACATCCATCCCAAGGAGTTTACCCCAGGCCAACAGGTATTATTGTACAACTCGCGGTTGCAGTTGTTTCCAGGTAAACTCAAGTCTAGATGGTCTGGTCCATTTGTAGTGGTAAAGGTTTTTCCTTATGGGACTGTAGAGATCTCTCCTCTTGACACCAACAGACCTTTCAAGGTCAATGGATGGCGGCTGAAGCCATACCATGGTGGTCAGATTGAAAGGGATGCTGTGGCAATCCCTTTGAGCTCCCCTAATCCTTAAGGGATTAACCGTCAGGCTCGCGACGTTAAACAAGCGCTTGTTGAGAGGTAACTCAATTGTGTGTTGATTGATATGTTTGAATTTATGTCTTAAGTTAGAGTAGATTATTAGCTTTGCATTCCTTGTTGTAGTTCCCATTTACTTAAGACAATTCGCTCCTTGTGTATTTGTTGTGATTTTGTGTATGATTTCATCAATGCATAGTAATTAGTTCTTATTCTACATTAATTTAGTGCTTTTAGTGCTTTTAGATCCTTCAAGAGCCAATTCCTGATGATTATGGCTATGCTGAGGGTATGGCACCTTTGGCGTGGCTCTGGCGCCATCAGCGCCAATCTTTCTGGAGTCTCGCGCCATCAGCGCGATAATGGCGCCATCCGCGCCATTGTTTCTGGAATGCCACGCCATAAGCGCCAACGTGGCGCCAACGGCGCTGGCTGGGTTGCAATTTAAAGCATGGCGCCATCCGCGTGGTAGTGGCGCCATCAGCGCCATCTACACTGGAATGTCGCGCCTTTGGCGTGAGAATGGCGCCATTAGCGCCATAGTTTCTGGGGTTCCATGCTGATGGCGCGGCGGTGGCGCGATCAGCGCGACACTTACGACACTGTTTTATTCTTTCTTAAAATTCGAAATCTCCCTCATTCCCCATACTCCCTCCTTCCCAAGAGCTTCGAGTCTTTGCAACTCATCCCTCCCTACGACCTTCGTCCCATAACCTTCCTAATCCCCATTCATTTCTCTTCGCTCCTTTACCTTAATCTCATTCCCTTCTTCCCCTCCAAAGCTGTTCGTGTGTTTGTGGGTTTTCCTCTGCAATTTCCCTCAACCCTTGCATTCCATATCATTTCTGACATGGCTCGAGACAAGGTACGTGCTTCTTGTTACCGTTTGTTGGGTAATTCTGCATAAACTATAGTTAACCTAGGGAGTGAACACCATTTGTGCAGAAATAGGTTTATGCTTTTCATTAATGGTGAATGCTTTTATGCTCAATTGATTTCTTCTGGTTTTCTGGCTATCCTTTAGTTGTTGTGGGTTCTTTTAATTGAAACCTAATTAAATCACACTGCATTCCTGGTCCTTAGCTTGTTGAGACATTGACAATGCTGCACTTATGTGAAATCAAGCCTAATTCTCTGAATTTTTTTTTATATATGGTGGTCTGAACTGAAATGGAATTGATTCTTTGTGTCCCCTACATTTGGATAAATGTTTAACTTCTTTAAGCAATTTTTGTACACAGCATTGTGGGCACTTTGGGTTCACCCATACATAGGAATTGTTCTTCTAATTCTGGGGTTATCTATCCATGCTTAACTATAATGACATCTAGGCAATACCTTCTAATTTTGTCTGAGCTTGTTGTACCAAACTGCCTCAAGCTAGGAACCTGTTTCACTGATTTGATACTAGTGTAAGTTATTGTTAAATTCAAGATTCACAAATTCTATGTTTAAGGTATACTTGATCAAATTAGGTCTTTACACTCGCTTGTCTAACCTTGGATGCTTATGACCATATCCTGAACTTGAATTCTTGACCATTAGTCATTTAGTTCCGTGCTTGTGATGCAACAATTGATTTCATTGAGAATGCTTGTCCAATTTCTTATTCATAATATGATTTCATTGTTTGGGTTGATTTGGATATCATGTTTTTGATTTGAACTTTTGAGGGTGGTATTGATTTTGTATGCCAGAATTAAACTTGCAATTTGTGCATGCCTTTTGTTGCTTCTGTGAATTTGAACTTGGCATGCCTGCACCTAGATAGAAGAGTATATTTGAGTGAACCTTTGGTGGGAGAGTGCGTTGTGGTTATCTCTTTACTTGTTCTTGCACTATGCATGGTTAGTCTGGTGTATGAGGCCAATGAAGCTTGAGCCTAATTTACTGCATCCTCCTCAGTTGAACATAAATCTGGGAATCCCAACTTTGGCCTGAGTATGCATAAGTGTTATCTGTTGACTGTTGGTTTCCCTTATGCTTTATTTGATGCTATATGGCTTGATATGGTTTATTCCAAATCTGGGAATTGCAGAATTTTAGTGCTAATGCCTATTATGTGTTGATAAGCCTAAATGAGTGCATATGGTACATTGGCATTTTCTGCATTTCAGGGTAAACAGGTAGACACAGGGAAAAAGCAAAAATCCACCACGGAGACCAGCAGCAAGAGGCCTCGCACCTCGAACTTCGATGAGGGCCGCTTCCAGTCGAAGGTTCATCAGGACCGCTTCGACAAGTGGTTTTCCCCGAAGAAAATTATCCCGGAGAGGCAGATTGACTGGGAGAGCTTATCTGAAGACTCCCTGATCCGGGAGGTGATTGAGCGCCGCCAGTGGCAGACACTGGTCAGCTTTGCGGAGCCCAGTTCCAGCTCCATTTTGAAGGAGTTTTGTGCAAATGTAGACATGCCCTCAGTGGCACAGCACCGTCGCAACTGGGTCAGAGGCATGGTCATTCCTTTCGACCATGAGTTTATTGAGAGCTTCTTGCAGACATCTTTTGACAGTCTTTGCCGTTGTGGGTTTGTGAAACACTACAACAAGATGCAGCCCTACCCGGGCACAGGCCGCGCTACATACCGAGACGACATGCCTCAGCTGGCAGCCGAGCTCCGTCATGGCATCACCGGGCGCTTTTCTACATGGAAGATGAAGATGGGTATGGATTATGTGCCTGAGAAGCTTCGCCGCCAAGAGCTCAACGCGAAATCCGACTTCTGGCATCTGTTCGTTAACTCCACCATTCTCCCGTCTTCCAATTTGACGGATGTGAATGTGGAGCGGGCTTGCTTACTGTATGTGCTGCAGAGAGATATCAACCTTGATATCTCTTATGCTCTATCTGACCGCATCCTGCACATGATTCAGGATGGCAGCCCCCGCTCCCTCCTCGGCCACTGCTCGCTCATATCCCGCTTGTGCATGCACACAGGGTTGGAGATCCCTGATGACGAGCCCAGAGATGTGAGGTTAGGGACTATGCTGACTCAGAAGCTATATCAGGACTCAGTGAGGCGCGCTCTTCAGGAGCAACTCATTCGCACTTCTGACCTTACACCCGAGGAGATGGTTGTCTGAAGCCCACGGTATGGACCTCGCGAGGGTCTGGAGGATCCCATGCCTGAGGTTCCCATCTTCCATCAGCAGCCAACACCACCACCAGCAGCATCATCACCGCCACCACAACACACCCCTGCTGCATCCAGTCAGACCCCTCACCGTGAGTCCATCCCTGGGAACTCAGCTATATTACAGAGGATGCAGCAGCAGTTAGATCAGCTAACCACCATCACCATGAGGACGCAGCAGCAGATGGAGCAGCAGACCCTGACCACCCAAAGGATGCAAACACAGCTGGATGACCAGACCAGGATGATTACAGCACTATGCCAGCATTTCTCCGTGGACCCTACCAGCTCTCCACCACAGCCTTCGCCGCTAGCTTTTGCACTTGCATGACCAGATGCACCTCCATCCCCCACAACAGATGCCCCAGACACCATGGATGCGGATCAGACTCACTGATCCTCCTCGCTCTCTCTATCTTCATTTATTTCCTGTTTTTAATTTACTGTCATTTTATTTTCTGCACTTTACATTCAGTACATTAGACATTTGCACAGTGTGGCACCGTCAGTGTGTGCCTAAACACATTACATTTCTGCCATGATTGATACTTAGTTTTTTTTGCATGAGTTGTTTCCTCTAGTAACGGGTTATCTGTCTTGTGTTTTCTGCGTGTCAATTGCTGGGGACAGCAATTGATTAAATCTGGGAATAGAGGCACGTTAATCGAGGAAACACGCGTTAGTCGTACAGTTCTTTTTGTTAATCATGCGTCGTTTTAGTGAAACCCAAACAGTAGGCAGATACTTTTTGGTTAGATACTTTTTGATAACAAAATTCTTCTTTTTGTGAAGCTATACAGATTACAACTACAATTGTTTTTGCGTCTAATTTTAACCTAGTCATAGGTGTACATATTAGACATTTTTGCTAAAAGCATGCTTGTCCCGGATTTAGATTTGCTTGATCAGTCACTTGTGAATCAGATTTTGGAAAGCATTGGTGACATGATTCATGACATGAGTTGTATGGAACATGAACTGAGTGTGAATGCTTGTATGAATGAAATTAAGTTGAAATGGAATGCATTGTTTGATTTGACATCACCATAAGTCTAGCTTGTACCACAGCCTGTGAGGTTTGGACTTAAACAGTTAATTTCTTCTAGAGCGACCTCACAGCAATAGGACTCTAGAACTTGCTCTATTTCTCTTTGATGCATGCATGATTGATGTGATAAAGGCATTTTGTTCTGATAAGCTTGGGCCAAATAGCCTTCCTTGCAATTATTTCTCCTTTGCTAACCCTTTGAGCTTGAAACCTTTTTGTTCAATGACCTAATAAAATATCTCAAACCACACGCTTTACTTTACCTTAATTGAGATTGAATTGCTAAGTGGTCTATGGTTTTGAAAGAAAAAGAAGATAAAAATCAAGGTATATCCTAAAAAGAGAAAAAGGGTTGAAAAACAAAGTATGGCATTCAATAGAAGCCAATTAATGAATGAAAAAGAAAGTAATGCAAAGAAAAGAAAAGAAAAGGTTGAAAGGAGTAATAGATTAAAAAGGAAACTTGAATATAGGGCTAAATGTGTTCAATAGTTTAGCAAGTTCAATCTCAATGCTTAATTTAGCCACTTTCCAAATTTTCCTAACCTTAAGCCAGGCCACATTACAACCTTGTTAAGACCTTTTGATCAATTATGCATGTGTTGTGTTTCTTATTTTTAGAAACTTGAGAATAAGATCAAGCTTATGGTAGTACTAGGGCTGTGATGGATAGAGTGAATACCCAAACACTAGAGTGTTGAGTGAATTATGGCATCTGTGAGGGTATTCAAGTTAGACTATTATGTGTGATAAATTTGAAAAGCTTTGTGTGAAGTTTTGAATTGGTTTAGTTATTTGTAGCATTTTAAGCTCAGGGATTGTTTTATTCAATGTTGTTCTAGAGAATTGATCCATGATTCCTATTTAAACTTTGTTTATTGCTGAGGACAGCAATATCTAAATCTGGGAATTGTTTGATATGCGTCTAGCATATAAGGTTTCCTAAGCTTTTTGAAGCAAGAATTGAGCACTAAGCATGGATAATTGCCCTCTTGTGTTATGATTTGAGCTAATGTGATAAATTGCCAGGAAATCCATCAAAGATGCCAAGATTGAGCAAAAATCAGAAGAAAAGAACCAAGCTTGGAAGAATACTCTGGCGCCATCAGCGCCAGAATGGCGCCATAAGCGCCAAAGACACTGGAAGTCAGCGCCACCCGCGTCAAAGCCATGCTGAGGGCACCATCAACTCTGGAACCTGGTGCCATTAGCGCCAAGAGCGCCATTACCACTGGCATCTGGCGCCAAGAGCGCCAATTTGGCGCCATCAGCGCCATTCGTTCTGCAAGTTCGCGCCATCAGCGCCAAGTTCGCGCCATCAGCGCCACAGGTCGATAGCAGCTCTGTAATTAAAGCTGTCAAGGGCAAAACAGGGACTTCACAAGCTGGGTTATAAATACTTCATCCTCAGCATTGAATGCAGGACTTCTTGGAGGGAAACACACAAAATAGGGTCTTAGGAAGCTTGGGTGCCTTAGCTAGGGTTTAAGGGAGTTGGAGGCTCAAGTGGAGGTTCTTCTCCATCTTCTTCTCCTTGCACTTCAGCTGGGTATGCCATTTTTTGTAACACAGCCAACTACAATGAGGTTTGGCTGATTTTATATTGTAGTTAGGGCCAAGCACGGAATGTAATCTCCTTTGGAGTGTATTGGATGCTATTCCTCATTTATATCAAGTTATTTCACTTTACTTTGATTCTTGCATGTTTCTATCTTGCTAGAACTAATCACTCTAAGTTGGGTATTGAAAGCTAGAGTTTACAATAGGAATATTGGGATTCTACGCTTGGACTTGGGTAAAGTGACAAGCTTTGCATTGACTAGGGATAGAAGTGTATGCTTGCAACCATTTATTGCATCATTTAATGCTTAACCTAACAGCTACCACTAAGGGATTAGGGTAATTACTTGGGTTAAAGGGTTAAGATCACTACGGGAGTAGGGCTTAGCTGTTATTGTATGAAGATGCATGTTGAGTGACTTAAGCTAGATGAATATAGTAGACAATACATGTAAGAAGGTAGGAAGCATTTAGTGTGGGTTGCCCTAGCTACATTACTTCGTATATCGTTATAACCCTATTTACTTGTTGATAATAGTTAATGCTTATAATTAGGTTTAATTCCATTACTACACACACACAACAACAATTTCTTAAATTTATTTGTTCTCCAATCTATTGATATTAATTATAATTTAATCGGTCAAACAATCCTCGTGGGAACGATATCTTTCTTATCATTATATTACTTGAAACGAACGGTATACTTGCCGAGTTCGCAACACAGAGTGTAAAGAAATAAACCACCTTTGATCTAGTAAATGAAGTATGTAAATGATTTACCATACTTGGATTGTAAGATGGAAGAAGTTAATTCAGAACCTTCTTTACAAAACTTCTTTCGGAACTTGCCCAAGAAGAAAACCCCCTTTCAAATCTTTGTATCTTGAGGATTTTAGGACTTTGACAGAGTTAAGCACTTGAAACCTTTTCTTGCACAAAAAGCTTATGAATGAACTTTGTAATTTTGTTATTATTTTCCAAAGCATCCAACAGTTATTTTTTAGAAATCAGTTTGTAACTATCAATAATTGATTAAATCGCTAATGTAATCGATTAAAACCATTATCGATTGTTAATAAGTTTAATCAATTAAAGTGTTCTTGAGCTTTCTGGAAAGAGTTTATGAACAAAGTAATCGATTAATTCACCATGTAATCGATTAACACAAGTGGTCTTAGTTTCCAAATACGTGCCCGTTAATCGATTATCACAAATCATAATCGATTAACATAGGAAGACATTCTGTGACTTTGTGAAGAGTAATCGATTACCATTCTATTGTAATCGATTAAATTGTTCTTGAAAGCTTAAGTAATAGATTACCACAAGTTGGTAATCAATTAAAGCAGAGAAAAAATGTTTTTCTAAAACCTTAAACTTTGAACACTTTGGCTTTTATGCAATCATGTAAACCATTTGTTTCAGAAAAGCTTTTTCCCTAAGACTTGTGCTTTTATGAAAACATGAATGCAAAGACCATGAATGAGCTTCATGCAATGGATCATTGGAAGTTTCATCCAACACACAAATTACAACTACCAATCATATTGATTTGGCATGTAAAAAAGCCTAAACACTTTGTAAACTTGAGACTCAGCTTCTTGATCCTCTTGAGCTCCCGCTGAGTCTAACAATCTCCCCCTTGTTGGCTTTGATCATGCCAAACTTCAATTGAACATGTTGAACCTTTAGGGTTCTTGTAAGGAGAAAACTTCCAGGATCTTTTACTTAAACCTGAAAAACCATAAGCCTCTTTGCCAAGACCAGATGTTAAGCATACATTGCATAAGCTCAAAACATCATAAGCATGTGTATTGCTCCCCTTATCTTATGTAATTTCATATCATTTTAGAATAAGAGCAATGCTTATGTTTATTTAAAAAGAAAGTAAACATATATCATTATTTATTATTTATCAATTCATTCTTCTCCCCTCTTTTAGTTACTCAACATCCTTTATATGTATATGTTCATTTTTTCATTTTTCTCCCCCTTTTGGTTTATCGAAGGCAAAAAGTTCTAGTAATAATGAAATAAGCAAGGAAGAGATAAACAACATAAAAAAAAATTATTCATAGATGGAAAGATGCAGAAACATAAGTTGAACATTAAAGACAGTTGCTGGATATAAGAGAAAGCAAACAACACAACCAAAAGCAAGACATTACATCCACCAAACTAGAGATTATCAAAATCCTTAAGAGCCATCCTAGTCTCTATGTTCTCTAGCCTAGTTGTAATCTATTGTAAGGAGGAATGAACATCAGCTAAATGTTCTGATACAGAGCTATCATTGCATCCATATTTTGAATCATGAGGGATTCAAAAGGGCTCCATTGCTGCTCAGCAGAGCCAGATTTAGCATGTCCTTCCTCTGCTTCTTGCTCTTCATCTTCACCTCCTTAGGGAGCTTGTTCTCCAGCCATTATCCACCCATTTGGAGTTTGCATTAACCCTAGCTTGGTGAGATGCTTGATAGTGATGAGGTTGGTGATGTTAGTGGTGTTGTCAACAATCTCATTTGACACATCAATCCCAAAGTAGTCAATGAACCTTGAGACTAATACAACATAAGGGAATTGGTAGCTCAGCAACCTTTTAGACTTCAACATTGTCTCCTCAATGATTAGAACCCAATTAATCTGAGTTCCTCTAATCTTCATTCCATACACCAATTGCAGGTCATCATCTATGATATGAGCATGATTAGAAGATCTTGGTGTAAGGATATAGGTGATGATGTAGTGAAGAAGTCTGTCTTCACCAGTCAAGTTGCCAACCCCTATCCTATTCTTTATCCTTGCTTGTCGATCCAACATCATACCCCTGTATGTGTCCATCTTTGAATATCCTCCAATCTCCTCTTCAAACTTCCTAGCACCTGCACAGGAGATGCCAGCCACTGCATTCCATACAGCTTCATCAATCTCCATAGCAACTCCATTCACTTAGGAATGGAGGATACTATCCATACTTACTTTGGCACAAGTGTAAAACACTTTTACCAATTAAGGGTAGAAAGTACCTTCATCTCAAGTAACTTTTTCAGCCCTTGAGCCTCCAGCATTGCATGGAATTCAAATCCTTTATTCACAAACCAGTCAAGCTCTAGATATTTGGCAGGCATGACCAGCTTGGTTGCATTGAACTGCATGTAGTTATTCCGCTCTACTTCAAAGGTGAACTAGTTATTGAGCATGTTCTCAACAGCTTTAAAGGTTTGTTCAACTTTCCTTTTGCTAGTTTTGATTTTCTTTGAGGCAGATGGGTTAGACATGGTGAGTTTTTGTTGAAGAAAGGAATGGGCAGAGGTTTGGTTTGAGGGAGAAAGAGACATAGCACAAGGAATTTGCTTAGTTTGCTTAAGGGAGAAAGTAAGTTTTTCAAGTGTGAAGATTTAGCTTTTGAAAACCTGAATTTATAAAGGTTTTTGAAGTTTTAAAGTTTTAATTTTGAAAAACATGTAATAGCTATTTCGAGTTCCAAGAATGTCTGGGTTCATTGAACCAGATTTTTGAATTTGAATTACAGATAAGGTGTCAGTTACAGGGCATTGAAAATTGTGCAGATTTGCAGAAATGCCATAGATAATCGATTACAGATCCTTGGTAATCGATTATTTCAGGACGAAATATGACTCTGAACAAGGTGTAATCGATTAATCGAAGTGGTAATCGATTACTCCAGAGAGTTTTGAATTTGCAAATAGCTTTCAGGCATTAAGTAATCGATTAAAATACAGGGTAATCGATTACTCTAGAGATTTTTTGTCTTTGAATTGCATTTGAACACCAAGTAATCGATTAATACAATAGGTAGTCGATTACTCCAGGATGTTTTTCATTTTGAAATACACTTTAAGTACCAAGTAATTGATTAATAGGCATGGTAATCAATTACTCCAGAGAATTGTTGGCTCTAAATTGTGTCTAAACATCAAACACTCGATTAATACGCATAGTAATCGATTAAAGCAAACAATTATGCAGAGTGAACAGTGTCATTCATCAGAATTTTGAATTTTATCATATGTGATGCATAGTCAATTGTGAGTGGTATTGCATGTAGTTAGGCATATCATAAGAATGCTAGCATATATTAGATTCATCAAGAATACCTAGCATTTTCCTAAGAGCATAGAATCTATCTCTAGCTAAGGGTTTAGTGAAAATATCATCCAATTGATTATTTGTGTCAACAAACTCAATTGAGCAATTACCCTTTTGAATGTGATCTCTAAGGAATTGATGTCTGATATTTATATGCTTTGTCCTTGAGTGCATTATTGGATTCTTTAATAGGTTGATAGTACTTGTGTTGTCACATAGCAAATGAATCTCTTTCAATTCAACACCAAAATCTTGTAATTGTTGCTTCAACCATAATCTTTGAGCACAACAACTTCCAGCAGCAATGTAGTCAGCTTCAGCTATTGATAGAGCAACACAAGATTGTTTCTTGCAATGCCATGAGATAAGTGAACTCCCCAATAAATGGCATGTTCCACTTGTTCTTTTTCTATCTAATTTGCATCCTGCAAAATCAGAATCTGAGTATCCAATTAGATTTAATAATGCACCTTTGGGATGCCAAAGACCAACTCTTGGAGTTGATTTGAGATATTTGATGATTCTCTTGACTGCTGTTGGGTGTTATTCTTTAGGATTAGCTTGATATCTTGCACACAAGCACACACTCAGCATTATATATGGTCTACTTACAGTCAAGTATAATAAAGATCTAATCATCCCTCTATACTTTGACTCATGAACCTTCTTGCCTTTTTCATCTGAATCAAGGTATGTTGAGGTTGCCATAGGAGTTGCAGCATCTTTACTTTTCTCCATGTCAAATTTCTTAATCAATTCATGGAAGTATTTAGTTTGGCTGAGAAATGTCTTATTCTTCATTTGCTTCATTTGAAGTCGAAGAAAGAATGTTAATTCTCCCATCATAGACATTTCAAATTCAACTTGCATAGAGATTGAAAATTCTTTGCATAAGGAATGATTAGTTGAACCAAAAAAAAATATCATCAACATATATTGGAACCAATAAGATGTCATTGCCATGTTTCTTGATGAACAATATTTTGTCTACTTGTCCTTTTATGAAGGATTGCCTAAGCAATAAGTTGCTCAATCTTTCATACCAGAACCTAGGAGTTTGCTTTAATCCATAAAGAGATTTCTTTAGTTTAAAAACATGGTTTAGATATTTAAAATCAACAAAACCAGGAGGTTGATCAACATATATTTCCTCCTCAATATATCCATTAAGAAAAACACTTTGCATCCATTTGAAATAATTTAAAATCCATTAAACATGGAAATGCAAGAAATAATCTAATGGCCTCGAACCTTGCTATTGGAGCATAGGTATCTTCATAGTCAATGCCTTCCTCTTGGTTGTAACCTTTTGCAACCAATCTCACTTTGTTTCTGACTATGATGCCACTTTCATCAAGTTTGTTCCTAAAAACCCACTTGGTGCCAATAGGCTTGTGAGAATAAGGTCTAGGAACAAGTTCCCAAACTTCATTTCTCTTGAACTGATTAAGTTCATCATGCATGGCAAGCATCCAATGCTCATCAAGTAAAGCTTGGTCAATGTTCTTAGGTTCAATTTGAGAAACAAAAGCCATATCACAATAGAGATTTCTTAGTGAAGATCTAGTAGATACTCCCTTAGTAAATATGTCTCCTATATTTCCTTCTCCAATTATCTTTCCTTTGTTGTTGTCGCCATAAGTGACAAATCCTCCATCCTTTAAAGTCAGATTTGTAAGCATGGACTTGTCACCCATCATGTGTCCAGAGCATAGTACCATAATGATGCTTTATCTCTAAGACACACTTGCAACAATCAAATCAAGTGGCAAAGAAAGGTACCCAATTAAGGTTAGATATTTTTCTCTTTTTCTTTGGAACCCAAATGTAGTCTCTATTTGGCACATAAAACCTTCTAGTATAACACTTATGAGATGTGTGTCCTTCTTTCATGAAGTAATGACATATGACAGATTTTGATTTTCTTACAAAATGAGCCTTTGTAGTATGCTTTTTAGAAAACCTTTTCTATTCATCTATTTTGGAGGTACAAACTTTGTGTTTCCAAAAGGTTTTGATTGATGTTTGTAATCCAAACCAGATGTATCTCCTGCATACTTTTGCACACTCAACATTTGATTCAAATTACATTTTCCTTGGTAAAGCTTTTTTATGAGATCTACCAAGTATGAATTTTCACTTTGTAAAGACGTGCACTTTTCAATTTGGCTCTTTTTGAAGTCATCAAATTCTTTTTGCAGAGCTTTTTGGTCATCTAGTTTTGAAGAAGAGGGAGCACACTAACACCCATTTTCTTTGTATCTTAAAACAAGTTTTTCATTCTCTTCTTTCAAGTTACAAAGTTCAGCTTGCATTGCTGCAAGTTTGGTGGTATTCCATCTAAGGTTTACTTCTGATTTAGGATTTCATGAAAAGCATCAACAATTTGATCAAGTTCAGGATTTACTTCTGATTCAGCATATGAGTCATCTTCATCAATTGTTGAAGTTAGGCACATATTTGCTTCTTCATTCTCACTTGATGATTCATAAGTTGTTGAGGCATTTTCTTCCCATGCTATGTAGGCTTTCTTTGCTTTCTTTCACCTAACTACTTCTTCAAGAATATAGGACATTCAAATTTAATATGGCCTTGCTTATCACATTCAAAGCAGTTGAAGTTGGTGGTGTTGTTGTTGTCACTCATTTTGTTGAATTTTGTGATCTTCCTGTTCTTGTTCTTCTTCATGAACTTGCTGAATCTTTTGACTATTAGGTTCAAATTCTCATCACCTTCATCTTCACTTGAGTCTTCTTCTTTTTCCACATTTGAGGATGCAGTTTTCAAGGTTATGTTCTTTTATTTCTTGTTTGCATCTTCTGCATTTGTTAATTGAGACATTTCTAATTCATACTCAAGTAGCTTACCAAATAGTGCAACCATGGACATCTTTGAGAGATCCTTTCACTCCTTGATTGTTGTCACCTTTGGTTACCATGGTCTTGTTAGGCACTTCAAGATCTTGATGTTTAACTCTTCAACATCAAATGTATTTTCAAGAACAAGAAGATGATTTACAATGTGAGTGAATCTTGTTTGGAGTTGAGATATGTTTTTTTGTTATGTTTATCTTGAACATTTCATACTCATGAATCAAGGCATGCTTTCTTGATCTTCTAACTTCATCTGTCCCTTCATGAATGATTTCTAACTTCTCCCACATCTCTTTAGCACTTTTACATCTAACAGTTCTGAAAAATTCATCAGATGAAAGTGCAGAGGTAATCATGTTCTTAGCTTTAAAATCGTATTGCACTACTCTCTTTTCTAAGAAATCCTATGTTATTAATACAAAAAGAATCTCAAAAGATTACACAGCAGAGTATAAAGAAAGAAACCACCTTTGATCCAAGAAGAAACCTTCCTTTCAAAAGATAGTCATATTTGCCCAAGAAGAAACCCTCCTTTCAAATCTTTGTATCTTGAGGCTTTTGGGACTTTGACAGAGTTAAGTGTAACGACCTGCCTCGTCACTACTGTATCATACTCTTAATTATGCTTTTAATGGTAATTTATATTTGAAAATCCCTTTAACTTTGTTTATAAAAATAGTAGTAAATTTCTTTTTCATAAGTATAATCAATATCTCAAATCGAATCTCGAATATACAAAGATGCAATACATCATAATACTTGTATATTAATAATCATAAGTTGGTAGTAACTATAAATAACCAAGTCTGAATTGTACAAAATTCTCAAAAGAAATAAGCATTTAAATGACAGGGTGTAACTAGCAAAACGTCAGGGTGTAGTCATTAGATCAAGGGGTGTAACTAGTCAAAAATACAACCCTTGCCCGGGATCTAGTCCATTTACATCCCAATTACTCGGCGGCTCCAACCAACATAGATCATCTTCCCGGTCACCTACTGCTATTCATCTGCTCACACGAACATGGTTCGCGATCATCACAGGTACCAAACCACAAGGTACAACAAAGCAAATGTGAGTCCATCATGTAAAATAATAATTAAATAAATATCATCAGTTATAAAAAGACAACTTGGTCATTGCAAAATTACAACAATATTCAAATATTTTATCATTCATTCATTCATTCAAATATAATTATGGTCAATCTTTTTCAAACATTTTTGTAATTTCTCTTTTTATCTATAATTGACATATTTAAATTTTTGGAATGTTACACTTAGGATTCTAATCTCCTCTCTCTACTCAAACCCTAACGCATTGTTGCAGCCTTCTTTCACTCTCTTCTTCTTCTTCTCATACATTCAAAGGTGGAGCAGTTGAAGATGTTGCTAGGGAGGGATCTAGTAATAGCAATGGGGACTAATAATCATGGCAACTCGAAGGAATTTGAAGAACTCATAAATTCCATCATTTTGCCCAATCGAAAGCCGAAGAGGACTGCATTGTTCGCCTCATCTACGTCCAGATTCTTGGCCATGATGCCTCCTTCGAATACATCCATGCTGTCAAGATGACTCGCCACGACTCCCTCCTCCTGAAGTGCACTGGCTACCTCGCCCTCATGCTCTTCCTCAGTGACGACCACGACCTCATCATCCTCATCGTCAACACAATCCAGAGAGACAAAACCTCTGATAACTACCTCATCGTTTGTGCTGCTCTTAACGCTGTCTGTAGGCTCATCAACTAGGAGAGCATCCTCGCCATGCTTCTGCGTGTTGTCGAGCTTCTTAACCACTCCAAGGTCGTCATTCGGAATAAGGCTGTTATGGCCCTACACCGTTTTTACCTCAATCAACTAGGATGAGGATCAGCTATCTTGAAGCATTGTTGGACCAGGACATTCAATTCTTTGACATCGAGGTTCAAACATCCGAAGTTGTTTTTTCCATCAACACTGATGTTGTTATGGTACAAGTGTTAGTATATGGATGTCCTAGAGACAATCTTATCATTAGATTAGGACGTACATGTACTTTTCATATTGTCATGAATAAATTATAAGCACTCTTTATCTTGTTTCATATTCTGTCTAGATATCATTATTAATATATGAGTAACTGGATAAAACCCTTGGAATAGAATAAGTATCTCTTGAGTATCAGTGATGGGATCATGATCATGAGGATTCAAGGATACCAGATGTCTACTCCTAATTTTTAAGTTCCTAGTCTAGAGACACTGAGAATGGGAATTAGTGATTTTGGGTAAGACTAGCACGACTTAACTACTTGTATGCAGATACAAGGTAAAGACCTCATGAGCTACAAACATGGAGATGTCTTAGCTAAAGTCGTGGGTGGACCTATAAGGGTATAGCTCGCATTGAACGGACCCACAAAAAGAGACTCTATGAGAAAATCTCACAGATAGTGTCATTAGAGTAGTCTCTTATTATTTGGGTGAGTCTTTCCTTAGACTAGAAGTTTTCACCTAGACTGTGTTCTAGAAGACATGCTTTGATTGTATACCTCGTATGCCTGAAACATGGAGACACATAGGTATACCTTTGGGCATGTCCTGAAAGAACACAAGTCTAGGGTGACTAGCTGAAGGAATTCGTCAAATCTCTGTGAGAGATTAGTTTATCTGTAAACCGGAGAAATCGAGATGACATTTACAGGACTCGGGAATCTATGCATAGTAAAAGAAATCATGAGATGATTTGCCTTTAGAGTTAGTAAAATTGGAGACTCCCTATTTCATATTAAAGCTTACCCTAGACCGCAAGGGCTGATACGTTTCCTTACCCTAGGTTTTATGGGAAGGTAACCGAGACGAAAGGAAATACATAGGAAAACCAAATAGATTTAATAGGATGATCTTGTCATTTACCTAACTAGTTCTGGGGCAACAAAGAATTGCTAGTGCCCTGTGTTGTCATTAAATGAGTAGTGGCCTTGTTGGGCCCAAACTCATTTATGTCAGTAGCTATGTTGGGCCTAATGGGTCACAGACTAACACTTTATTGTCATGACATTATAGCATTAAAGGTTTTGGGCCTAATAATGGGTGTTGGCCCAAGAAAGAGTTTGGATACTTATCTTTAAGAGAGAGGGGCGCATGAATGGAGTTAATGGGCTTGGATAGTCCAAGACATTATTAATTAATTTAAATAGTTAAATTAATTATCTAATATTTAAATTTGATAATTTAAATTTTGAATTTAAATATTTGAATTTAAATATGAATTAACTATAGTAGTTAGTTTCATATCAAAAGGAGAAGATAAGAGCTAAATTTGAATTTGAATTCAACTAGAATCTTATCATGATCATGTCCTAGATTTTAGGAAGAATTTTGAGGGATGATTATGGGCTTATACACGGCTGATATATGATTATCTTTTGGCAAAATTAAATCCCAAGTAATTGACTTGGTCTTAGGAAGATAAGATAGGAGGTTGTTAGAAATTTTGAAATGCAACAACTCTATCTTATCTTCATGTGTGGGATGCTTCATGATCAGATTTTTTGGTTAAAAATCTGACTCAAACTCTTCTATAAAGTGTGCTATTGTGATCATAGTTCTCTAATAATTTTTGAGAGGAAAAACCCTAATCTACTTTCCTCTATTTTCATGTGCCCCTTTGTGTAAGTGTTGGCTGAAAATTCCGCCACCAATATCATCTATTGGTGAGCCTCTTAGATAAGTAAAAACACTTTAAAACATAACCTTCTTCCTCTCCATTGGTGTGCCTAGCCTGCCTCCTTTGGTGTTTGTTGGTAGCCTTCAAGAAGTGTTATTGAGTCTTGATAAGAAGTGGCGTGGATCAACATTAGAGGGCTTGTACCTTCAAGCCTATCCTTGATCATCAAATTTTGAATATAAACAAGGTAACATATATGTCCTAAAGAATGATTCTTGTGTGGTATGTGTGTTTCCGCTTTAAAAATTTTGTTTTTCTCACATGCCTTCGGGCTTCAAGGCCCCTTTTCTTTCAACAAGATGCCATTAGCAAGAAGGTGAAGCTCAAAAACACGAGCCTTTGTTGTTTTTTGCATTAGAATAATTTCTCAAATTTATGTTGGTACTTGGTATGGTTACTTGTTAGTGTTTAATATGATTATCGATTCTGGTTTCTTTGTGTGCATTGGGTAATTTCATTCACTACATGGCTACATTTGTTTCTGGCTTTGTTGTGGCTTTCACTGTGGTTTGGCAATTGGCATTGGTTACCCTTGCTGTGGCTTTGGACCATTGTTTTACATTTTTGGGTTTTCAATTAGAAATATGTGACTTTTTAGAAGATAAAAAAAATTCTAAGCCATAAGTTCCAATACGGAGCATTCCTATGCTATGAATGCTTGCATTATATGCTATGAAGTATGAACTATGAATTTGAAATGGAATGGACTTGAGTGATTAACTATGCTTTGTCATATCAAGGCCCAAATAAATCCTTCCATTTTCACACCTTTTTTTACAGTAACATAGATTTCCTATGGATTAGATCTTAGAATGCTATTTTAGATTTAATTAGTGGTTTCATGTAATATAGTTATTGTTATGAATATGTAAATACTTGTTTGTTTATATCCATTGTTGTAGCCAATTTGGGAGTTGTAATCTTCCTATTAAGGATTGTGACAACTTTAATAGGATATGAACTACCTTGGGGTCAGATGAGCTTTTGGGGGCCCCTAACCTTTCTATTACTATTTAAGCGCTAGCGCCCCTTTTTTATCAGAGGTTCCCTTACTTACTAAAGTTCTACAAGGTGTAATGTTTGGAGATCCGGGAATGAAAGACTGATTTCTAAGGATTTGGAGCCTCGCCTCCTGATAACCGAAGGTCGATGTATCAAAGGTTGGAAGCTAATAAATGTTGGACATATGAGTTTAGAGTAAGGAGTGTTTCAATCCCTACAGTTTGCTATTAGTTAGGAGAAGTTTACATTGGAGGATGGAAAACTAAGATGTCTATGTGAAATGCAAATCTAAACTTTTTAAGTTTGGGGATGTGTGATGACACATCTTCATGAGAATGTGTTCATACCTAATTATTTTTTTGTGGACAAGCCATGGTGAGGAGTCGCCAAAATTTCTTTAGGTGGCTCTTTCAAATCTTTCATCTAACATGGTATATAAGTGATAAACTAATTAAATATATTATGCAAATAATATCATTAAAAAAGGGTATATTATACAACATATGTGAGCCTCTTTCCCTTTTAGCAAATCAACATTAGAAACATTTTGGAGTTTAATGGAGTTAATGTCAAATAGAACAGATGCAGATGTATCAAACCCATCAAACACTTCCAACTTCAACTTGTACCTTATAAAAAATAAATGATTATAAATTAAAATAATAATTAATTAGCATTATATATATATATATATATATATATATATTAGAATATTTAATTAAAATTGTATATTTTAATACCTATGAGTTGTATCAACCACATTGACTTGACAACCTGGACAAAAATATATTTCAAAATCCTCATTTACTATTGAGTTACATTTATACACACAATAACACCATTGATCAGTGTTAATAACTGACATAATAGTAGCTAGAACAATGAATGTCCTATCCTACACACAATGTTTCAATCATTAAATCAAATAACAAATAAATAATCGAATAAAATGTACACATCCAATTGAAATAATATTTTGAAAATTAAAAAATTAATTAAACTATGTTAAACAAACCATCCTATGAGATATGCAATTGAGTAATTGTCTTCCTCATATAAATGGACAGAAAGTTGTATTTCGTAGGTGTATTCCACATTTTAGCCAATGACACCAATTGGAGCATTGCTTTCAATTCCATGATCAAAAAACCTGGTGGTTGAATATATATGCATGGTTCAAAATATATCGGATAACCATCTTGATTTAACAAACTTTAGTAAACTTAAACTTTCACTTAAAATCATTTTCAAACATTTGTTAATTAAATGTTGAAAACCTCTGTCTAATTAATCCACTTTGTTCGGTCTAAGGATTCCACATTATTCTAGATGTGTTCATCATATTCTAAACCATCGCTTCGCCTACAAAAAGTATAAATACAAAAATTTAAGTATTATTTGTCTAAATAAGTTATTAGTTAATATAAATTTGGATTCCTATGTAAATTTTTGTAGCTTTGTATGCTTTAATCTTCATAAATTGTTAAGCTAGCATTGGTAACTCATCACGTTGATTGATCATGCCTCTTAATTATATCGATGTAGTCATCAAATAATGCACATTGGATAACACCCCTATATAAAAGAGAAACCCTAATTAGTATAATTGCATTAAGATGTTATATATGAGCATATAGCACATTATTCACTCACTTGTCATCAATCATTTCTAGCTAGATCCTTCTAGAGCTCTTACCATACTTTTCAGAAACTTTTTTAGTAGAGATGGCAGATAAAAGACCCATAACGTATGCATATTTGATGATTCATTGTAACACACTGCACAACAATAAAACTATCATGTATGAAACTTAATAATAAATATTTATTATTTAATTAACTATTCAATAGTCAAATTCACCGTTTGTTTTGAGTATCGCATCTGAAGGCATTGGATTAATACTATTCATTGTTACATTCATATCTTCACATTTGGTAACTAATGTTTTGGCATGAAATAGTAATTTAAATTAGTGATCAGTTGCACGATAATTGCCAATGTTACCAATAACACCAAAGAAATTTATGATGTAAACTTCATCTTTTGAAATTAATTTCTTGAATTTCCTCATCACTAGCTTTCCAATCATGCCTTGGATCTTCCCTCTCTGTAAGAATAAATATTTGTATGGAACTCCACATACGCATTCAAGATAATACTAAAAATAGTGATAAGAAAGAAAATTCAAATGTTGTCATAGGAAGAATTCATTATGCGAACAATAAAAAAAATTCAAACCAAGAAATGTTTGTAAACTTAAGTTATGAGTAGCACATTCTAAAACACAACTCACAACAATATATAGAGAATGAGATGGTAATGATAATGCAGAAAATCATATCGTGCAGCAAATTCAAATTTCAAATTAAAAAAGAAAGCGTGAATGTTTCTTTCGTTCGTAAACAACAAAAAAGCATTGGGTATGAAGGATTAATGCATAGTGTATGATGATCCCCTGTACATTGGAAGTGCACAACGTGAATCAACATGTAAAGTTGAGTGCATGCAACTTAAATTTGTAATTCATAAATGGTGCATGACTACATGTGTATGTAGCTTGATGTTTTATATCAAAAAGGCTTAATAAAATGGACAAACACATTAAATATGACTTGTGGTCTACAATATATGCAGTCTTATAAATTGTTGGTATCAACAAGTCATATTTAATTTATTCTTTTTCCATATCATTATTATTATTATTATTAAATTTTTAATATTTGAAATTTTGGGATGTTACACTTGTAAGGAAAAAGTGATATATTAAAGAATACTTGTTGTAATTAGTTTTGATAAGTGAAACTCTTTTAAGGTTAAAAGAGAATTGGATGTAGCTTAGTCTAAATGAACCACTATAAAAATAAGTGTTCTTGTTCTTGTTCTAACATGCTTATTCTATCTCCTCACATTTCCATCTTTGGAAGAATTTTTGTTTAACTTTCTTTTAAACTTATATCTACGAACAACTTTTGAAAAGTTTTTAATTTCACATACACATTATTCTAATGATATCCATAATTGTTCAAACTATAGAGACATTAAGCTCATGAGCCATACTATGAAGTTGTGGGAGAGAGTTATCGAACATTGCTTAAGGAGGGAGACCAAGGTTTTTGTAAATCAATTTGGATTTATGCCAGCAAGATGTACCATGGAAGCTATTTTCTTGATGAGACAATTAATGGAAAGGTATAGGGAAAAAAATAAAGACATACATATGGTGTTCATAGATCTTGAGAAAGCATATGGTAGAGTCCCAAGAGAAGTCTTATGGTAGACTCTTGAGAAGAAAAAGGTAGCATTAAAGTATGTTAATGCAATCAAAGATATGTATGATGGGGCTACCACATGTGTAAAAGCTTGTAATGGAACATCATGGTAGGTGTTCACCAAGGTTCAGCTTTTAGTCCTTATCTCTTTGCCTTAGTGATAGATGAAATAACGAAAGATATTCAAGAGGAAGTGTCATGGTGTATGCTTTTTGCAGATGATGTTGTGCTTATTGATGAGACCAAAGATGGTGTTAATGATATGTTGTTAGCATATATAGTTTTTAGGATAGTTTTATTAGGAAAATAGGAAGAATATAGTGAATAAATGCTAGAATAAGTGTAAAATTCATTAGTTTTATGTTTATCATTGATTCTATGCTATTTTGATGTTTAGGATCAAGGAAAGCAAGAAAAGAAGCAAAATAAAGAGCCAACTGAAGCTGAGATATCGCGCTAACCATGCCAGGGCCACGCTAATCGCGCCAGAAGCACTGGAGGTTCACGCCAGTCGCGCCAAGCCCACGCTAATTGCGCCAGATACACTGAAGGCTCGCACCAGAACTCGCGCCAGTCGCGCGGACGTCACGAGATTTTTGATTTAGCTTAAGGATAACATAAGAATGATGGGTTTTTAGGGTTTTATGACCTAGGTATAAATACAACCTTGGTAGGACGCATTAGGAACATCAATAGACACTGGGAAACAGAGAAAAAGAAGGCAAGATCAAAGGAATAAGGATTCAAGGCCAAGAAGAAGCAAGAAGAACAAGAAGGAGGCAAGATTGAGGGGTTTGTGATTCTGTATACCTTAGCTTCTTTCTCTTCTCCTTCTTTACAGTTTATTAGGCCAGACATAATTATGTCTGGCTAATTCCTTTGTAATTATGGTTTAGCCAAAAGCCAATGTGAACTCTGTGTTTCTTGAATTGAGTTTAATAAAGTTTCTTATAATTGTTTTACTCTACTTTATTCTTCCATTATTATATCTAATTAGACTTGATCAATCTATTAGGTTACTTAGGGCTATAATTCACAATAGGAATATTGGGGTTTTAGTTTCTGAACGCAGTAGAGTGACAGTTGTGATATTTCCTAGGGATAGGGATAAAGGATTGCAGATTCTTATTATGCTAGCTTCATGCTTAATCTAAAGGGAATTACTAAGGGATTAGGATTCTTAAATTAGGTTAAACGGTTAAATGACCGAGGAATCAGGGTTTAACTATATTAGAAAAGCATACATCTGAATAATTACATTAAATAGAGTTAAATTATCAATTCAATTACATAGAGTGAACTGCGGTGATTGTGCTTTACCATAATTATTCTTAAGTCTTGATTAACATTTAAATTACATTGTTTTTAATTTTCTTTTATTTACAATAATTAAATCCAAACAACAATTCAATTCTCTCAACAATTTCATTCCTTCTCCAATATTAAGAATTATAAATTACAATTGATATTAGTGCCTCAATCCTCGTGGAGACGATACTTTCTTATCACTTTATTACTTGGAATGATCGGTGCACTTGCCGTGTCGCAATAGTTAATAGGAAATTAGAATTGTGTATAAACACTTTGGAGTCTAAAGGATTCACGATAAGCAAGAGCAAGATGAAGTATATGAAGTATGAGTTTTCGCGGGTAAGAGGTGGTGATCAAGACACGGTGCATCTAATTTGTCAAGAGGTGCCCAAGAAAGATGTTTTTAGATACTTGGGATCAATGTTGCAAAAAGGTGGTGAAATTGATGAGGATGTAAATCATAGAATTAGAGCAGGGTGAATGAAATGGCGGAGTACATCAAGGTTTTTGTGTGACCGTAAAATTCCCCTTAAGCTAAAAGGAAAATTCTATAGGACAGTTGTAAGATCGACAATGCTATATGGAGCAGAATGCTGGCCAGCACATAGCCAACATGAGCATAAAATTCTATAGGACAGTTGTAAGACCGACAATGCTATATAGGACAGTTGATGTTGTAAGAACTCCTTGTGCATGTGTGTGAAGTTGGCTTTTTGATGCTGAAAAACTCCCAAAACATATATGTGTCATATATGTGTGAATGTTGAAATAGTTCGTGAAGGTGCTGAATACCGGGTAGGGTTGGTCGAGTTACATATATGTGTCAAACCTTTGTTTGTGATGTCGGCTGTCGAGATGGGTTGGTCGAGTTACATATATGTGTGAAACCTTTGTTTGTGATGTCGACTGTCGAGATGGGTTGGCCGAGTTAAGCGGTTTACGTAGCATGCATGTGTGTATGCAGAACGTGACAGTCCTTGTTGGTGAACGTTGGCATACCAGGTTCCTTACTCGGGATGATACCTTAGAGTTGTTGAGCTCAAGTTTGCTTCATGAGAGTGAACTACCGGGTTCCCTAACTCGGATGAACTTGTGCCTTCTCCGGAAAAGAGTCATCGAGTTCCCTAACTCGGATGAGCTCGTGCTTCCTCGGGAAGAGAGCCACCGGGTCCTCTACTCGATTGGGAGATTCTCTTTAAAATTAAGTTCAAACCCTTGAATCCTTGATCGCCTTTGTCCGACTTCGACCGACCTCGTCCAACCTTGTTCGGATTCGTACCTTAAGTTATTATATCCAGGCGCCAACCAGGACACCTAATACTTCACAATAATTCACTTGTCGGTAGTTTTCGCGAATGACGTATGTGATTACGTTGAGGTCATCCTATGCAATGGCTTGAGATGTTTTGTACCTTGATGGAGCCATGGTGAGAGGCTATGTATAGACACGTCAGATGTCAGGAATGAGTGGTGAACCTTGTAAGGACCACGGTCAGTGCATCGATGAACCTCTGTGTTGGGGCGGCCCTCGTTTGGGGCGATATGTATGTAACATGGGAGGGTATGGAGATCCTAGCCAGGACGGGATGGTCCTGTGTCGGCCCATACGTTGATGGTGCCCATGAGAGACATACAACATTTGCAGCCCATGTTAGGGCGGTATGTATGTACATGGGAAGAGTATGGAGATCCTAGCCAGGATGGGGTTGTTCCTCTGCCAGGCCATACGTTGATGGTGGCCATGAGAGACATACTTCATTTGCATGACGGAAATAGGATGATTGACTGTAATAGTACGAGAAGTACTGGGGGGCCATATCTGTAGGGAGATTCTTATGACACCCATTTGGCTTATCACCATGGGGGGTGAGTCCTGTGCATGACAGAGTGACCCCGACGTCAACTACATCTATCATTTGGACCATGGATTTGGCCTATTTCTGGGATGGTACCACATTGTATAATGAGAGTTGAGTTAGGAGCATGCATCATGCTAGGCATTTTAAGTTAATTTGTGGAATGTTCCTGGATGTGTGTTCATGTTGGTTGGGCGTTGATATAACTGGAATTTTTGGTGATATTGTGACACTTGAATTGTCTTCCTTAACTGATGTTATCTTTTGTCCGTTATTTTATATGATAAACTCACCCTTGCTTTGTTGTGCCATGTGGTTTGATACCTGTGATGATCGCGAACCCGGTTCGTGTGAGTGGATGAACAGTAGTAGGTGAGCGGGAAGATGACAACTTTTAGTTGGAGCCGCCGAGTTGCCGGGATGTCGATGTGATGAATCCCGGACAGGGGTTATGTTTTGCTGATTACACCCCTGGTTTTGATAGTCAAACCCATGTTTTGCTAGTTGCACCCCTGATATTCAGTTTCTTGTTTCCTTTGTAAAACACTTGTATGTTGTAAACATGGATAATTGTACTTACAACTAAACCACGTTTGATATATATATATATATATAAATATTTGTGCAATTGGGATGTTTATATGTGTCTTGTTTACGATCATGATAATTATGTGCTGTTGCACGATTTATGCGAATATGTTTACGGCAAGTGCACCGATCGTTTAACAAGTAATAAAGTGTAAGTAAAGTATCGTCTCCACAGGGATTGGAAAGATTTCGCAATAATTATACAGATTATGATTGAACAAGAAACAGAAAAAGTACGCAACAGTAGTTGGATGATTGTGTTGAATTGAGAAAGAAAATTGAACAAAACAGTAAATTTAAAATCGAAAGATTACCAATGAGAAATAATTGTGGTCAGGCACAATCCCTTATAAGTATTCCCTCCTTCAATTGACTGATTTAGTTAACCTTGAAGTATGCATAAGATAAATCTTTCCTACAGTCGTAAATCCTAGACTCTTAAGAGCATTAACCAGCGATTTCACCCTCTAGATGATAAAGAAACCTAAACCCTTAGCGAATCTATCAAACTAGGTGTTCAAAGAATAAATCTTATGGGTTCGTGTTATGTTTACTCGGAGAATAAGTCTTTTCTATTTTAGTTAATCCCTAATGTCTTAGTGAATTAACCCTTTAAACTGAGTTTGTAACCTAATGTCTTAGTGAAACTAATCAGTTCAAGCATTCAAAGAACATATTATAACCTCCGCACTCATGCATCCCTATGTCTAGGTGAAGAACGAATGTTAATCTTAACATGTCAGATATTACAACCCCAACGTGTCCATTGTGAATTATAATTCTCGATACTTATCTAGAGTGATCAATTCTAAACAAGATAGATATAAGCATAGAAAAGAACTAAAATAAACAAAACATATGCATTTACTACCAGTCAATTTACAGAAGGAAACTCATAAGTTCATGGCCTTCCCACAATAAGATGATTAGCTAGCCATAGGCTTCAAGAACATCAAAGCATTTAGATGAAACATGATTATGCAGAACTTTGACTCCCCATCTTGATTCCTAGGGTTTTTTTTGCCTTCAATAAAACTCTCTAAACTTTATCCAATTGTATCCCCCAGCTAGGTCTCCGTCTGTGTGTCTAAAAGTCCAGAAAACACTCCTATTTATCGAGTATTTTTAATTACAGTAACAAAGCAAAAACCTCTGCCTAATTTCATAACATATATCTTTTAATTAAGGAAAGACAATCAAACCCACGCGACTCGCGCGCGATCTCGCGCGAGTCGCGTGGCTTGACAGAATAAAATGGCGCGTGTCGCGTGACATGTGGCGCGCTTCGCGTGAACCAGCAGTGCTGAAATGTTTAATTCTTGAAGTTCCCACGCGACTCACTTGAACAATGGCGCGACTCGCGTGATATTGCAGATCTTGGCTCTTTCTTTATTTGCTTTGAATTCCCTCTTTTTGGCCTGCAAATGCTCAATTAGTATTAAAATGCCTTATGTAACACAAAATACTAAATATGCCTAATTTCTAGAGCTATTTTCTAACTATTCAATGCAAATATGACCTAAACTAAGCTATTATTTAAGATGTGTTTGCAACACATCATGTGCTCATGAGAAAAAATTTCCACTACTTTCATAATCAAATTAAAGAGATCTTCAGCTATAACATGTTCATGAGGTGATTAAGAGGTAGTGATACAGTAGCGACGTGGCAGGTCGTTACAAAAGGTGTTGTTGATGTTGATGTTGATACACATTATTCTAACACGCTTATTCTATTTCCTCACATTTCCAGATTGAATTGTAAAATATGACTACTGAAAGCAAATGATGATTGCTTTTTTTGAGTGATGTCATATTGACATATTGGATTTTGTGGATAATGGTAACCATATTCCCTTTGACAAGCAACTAAATGAGATCCCAAGGAGTAGATGGACTGATGAGTAGAAGAAGAGATGTATGCTAAACTCAAGAGCTTGCAATTCTATCATGGGTGCCTCTCTTTGAAGAGGAATACACACAAAGATCCACAACTTCAAAGTCAAATAGATGGGAGACATTCATGCTTTAATGTATGAAGGTTCAACCTAGTTATTGTTGGATTTAGGGGGAGCTGCTTCAGGAATAAGAAGAAATTACTCAAGATTTGGTTTTGAGCTTTCAACATGCAAAGGACAACTTGAAGACAATTTAGAATTAAATTGTGTAGGAGAAAAGCAATTGTGGTGATCCAAGTGCATTGCATTCATTCATTACATAATCAATCTAATTTAGTCAACAAAAATCACAAAGCATTATCAAATCAACTAAAGGTTTTAAATAATTCAAAGGTTTTAAGAAAAAGCATTTTTTACCGTAATAATCGATTACAGTAAGAGTATAATCGATTATTTTGTTCTTCAACAAATCTGGAAAATGTCCAGGAACATTTTAATCGATTACCATGTCGAAATAATCGATTAATTGACTTACGCTTTCATATAAACTGCATAGCTGAACTATTTAATCGATTATATTGAAGCCGTAATCGATTACATGCTTACATCTGTTTTTAGCATTAAACTGCCATAATCAATTATCCAAGTTCGTAATCGATTACACCTTGGTTTGACTAAACTGTGCTGCACTGGCTTAATCGATTACCAGGATTCGTAATCGATTATCTAAGCTTTTTGAAAATTCATTAGAACTGGTTTAATCGATTACCAGGTTCTGTAATCGATTAAACAAGCTTTGTGAAAAATATGCTTTGACTGTAATAATTGATTACAGCTCGAGAATCGATTATTTTGATTATTATTCAAACCCAGAAAAGCTATGAACATATTAATCGATTATAATGTAAGTGTAATCGATTACCAAAGCAATTTAATCGATTACTAGTGTGTTTTAATCGATTACTGACGGTTAAAAACTTATGTTATAAATACAATCCTTGCTCAGCTATTTTTGTAAGTTTTGGAATAATACCCATTCGAAATTTCTGAGCTAAAATAGTCTTCTGAGCATTCTAAATTCTTTTCTGAGGGTTTTGATTCAGTCATGCTTCATGTTGCATTGATCATGTGAAAATAAATCATTCTTGAAGCATGCAACCATTTCAAGATTAAGGAAAGCTATGTTTCTTGTGTTTTAAAGATTCAACCTGTTCTGGTAAATTCATTTGCATTACATACCTTGGATCATCAGGTTGTTTCTCTCCTTA
>QARZ01000573.1:140117-181678 GCA_013407115.1 Glycine latifolia
TTTTTCATCGTTCTTTTATCTACTTCCTATGCTTGAAATTTTAAACTTTAGCAGCATGAAATAATCCTTTAAATTTAAAGGTTGGTAAAGGTAGCACAAAAAGAGTGATTGAAAAATCCAAAGCTACTTGTGGAAATATCTACACATGATAATTATTAAAATTGGTTCAGAAAGGTTTGTAAAAGTAAATTTCAAGTGTGGTCTTTGGATGTACATAGGTATAGTGGCAATCTTCTTGTTCAACCTTTCAGTTTTCCTCCTCAACTTCTTCTCCATTGCAAGCTCCTCCGCCAATGTGTATGGAGGTTAGTTTGTTCTTGCCGTTTAATTTGTTTAGTAAAATGCATTTATTTTCCTGTTGGAATTTAAAAGCGATTTAGAATCTCTACTTTTATTTGTTTCAGCAGCTTTAGCTCTTTTTATTTACATATCAGTTTGATCCCCTTCTTTCCTTGGTGTAGGAGTACGACCACTCTGAACTTGATGTAATAAACTGTTTGGTAATAGTCGTGTTTCTTTGTCTCATGTATAGTCTTCAATTTATTTCAATTGTGTTATGCTAAAAAGGTGCACTGTGGATGTTTGATTCATACTTATTTATTCACCTTTTTAAAATGCTAAAATTTGGATATTGCAGTGCCTAAATGACGGTACTCCTGAAGTTAGGGATGCTGCCTTTTCAGCATGGGCAGGAATAGCTAAGGTAAAGCTTGTTACAACTACATTTGCTTACGTACTTGTGAATGTGCTTTTACTGTTGAGGTTTTGAGTATCATATTGTTGACTCTGTTATAGTCAGTTGGCATGAGACCTCTGAAGAGGTCGTTGGAGAACCTTGATGATGTTAGAAGAAAGAAGCTTTCGGAAAAGATTTCAGGTTCTAAAGATGTTGTGTCTGATGCTTCTTCTACCGGTTTGCATTCTGGAGAAACTTGATGATAGTTTTGTTAGTCAACTCAACTAAACTTAGGTTAGTTGACAACTGCTCTATTAGTTATCTCTCTATGTTGTGGGTTAAAGTAGATTTCAAAACTAGTTTCTTGTGTTGGCTTGGTTGTGAATCTTGTACTTTAAAAAATTGTTTGTTGACTCATATTGGAATCACACATTGAGCTTCATTATCTTTTTCTTCATATAGGAACCGATGTTTATTTGAAGCCTATTTGATCTCTCAAACACCATTTGGATTTTGTCCTAGATCATGATTGTAACGACCCTCCACGTCGCTACTGTATTGCTAACTCATAACCATGACATAAATTCATTTTAATAAAAAGAACACCACTTTGACTACTTGTAAAAATGGTGATAAACTTGTCGTGAGCATATAACGACCATCATCATAGAATATACATGTAGATCAAGGTACTCATAGAACATTTCAAATATATGTACGAACTTACAAAACATAATTTAATTACAAGTACAAAGATTGTGTCTCAAAAAGAATATACGTCAAGTGTTTTATAGTGAAAAGAGAAGTAAAAGAGAAATAGAAGTCAGGGGTGTGATTAGCAAAACAAGGAGTGCATCCATTAAAACAAGGGGTGCATCTAGCAAAATACAACTCCTACCTGGGATCAAGTCCAATGACATCCCGGAAAAACACGACGGCTCCAAACAACCCAGTTTTCCCCCAAAAGCACCTACTGCTGCCCATCTACTTACACGAACCTAGTTTGCGATCATCACAGGTACCAAACCACAAGGTACAACAAAGCAAAAGTGAGTTCATCATATCAAATAACAATAAATACAACAGGAAAGAAGCACAACCCGGTCAAAAATCAACATGGTCATCAACATATCAATACAACATTCCAAGCATTCATCAAACACCAACATATACGGACATCCACAACCATTTCATAAATCAACTCATAAAATCTAGCATGTTGCATGCTCCTGACTCAATTTTCATTATGCAATGTGGTACCATCCCGGAAATGGGCCATCCCTATGGTCAGATGATGCAGTGGCTTGTCAGGGTCACTCTGTTGTGCACAGGAATCACCCCCCATGGTGATCAGCCAATGGGTGTCAGAAGGAGTTCCCAACAGACGTGGCCCTCCAGTACCTTCGTACCCTACAACCAATCATCGACCCCATTTCTTCCATGCAAATGTCGTATGTTACGTTGGCACCATCAATGTATGGCCTGGCTAGGAACACAATTCTTCCTCGTAAGGGTAATTCGTCATACACCCCCTATGTAACATACCGCCCACACAAGGGCCCAACGATGCACTGACTGTGGTCCTCGCAAGGTTTACCACCACCCAGTCCCAGCATCTCACGACTATACATAGGATATTACCATGGCACCATTAATGTATGACCCAGAACCAGGCTTAACTCGACCTGGCTAGGATAAACACCATACAGCCCCGTGGGTATTTATGTGTATCCAAACGTATTCCTCATCTCGAGCCATCACATAGGCCGAATTTGAATGTCACCAACGTAATCATATACATCATCCACAAACACGTATCAATAAGTGAACCGGTGTGAAGTACGAGGTGTCCGGGTTGGCACTTAGGTATACTATCTCAAGGTAAGAATCCGAACAAAGTCGAACGAAGGCAGACAAGGTTGGTCAAGGCCGGTACAACTCAGAAAAGGTCGATAGAGGTCGGTCAGGGGGTAAAGTTTCGGTAAGAAAAGGCAAGGGTAGCAAAACGAATGAGGTCGGAAGAACTCGGTAGAGATCGGTTGGGTTTGCTAAGGATTTGCCAAAGGCGGTCAAGAGACCGTTATTAGATAGCGCTCATAAGACCCCGGGTTTGTATTTCATCTATCTACACAAGGGTGTAAGGGAACCCGATAGCTCATTTCCCAAGAGCATACAAGCTCTGCCGAGTAAGGAACCCGACAGTTCTCAAAGAAAAGAGTTTGGACTTAGTAGCTCTAAAGGGAAGATCCCATCCCGGGTGAGGAACCTGGTCTCTCTATGAAAAGGGAAGGATGAGCTTCTAGAGGCGACACGTGTATGTAACCCAATCGTTTTAGAAAAAGGAACACAAGCTCAACCGAGTTAGTAACTCGGTAGCTCCCTCTAGGTGAGGTAACTTGAGCTTAACAGTTCTAACGTGTCACCCGGGTAAGGAACCCGATATACCTTATAAAAAAGGAAATGAGTCTTAACGACTCTAAGGGAACCACCCCAGGTAAGGAACCCAGTCTACTGACAACTGTCAACAAGGACTAAGTTACGTCCTACATGCATACATGCATGCCACATCACCCGCTCAACTCGGCCTGCCCATCTTGGTAGCCAACCTCAAACACAAGGGATTTATGTCTATGTGTAACCCGGTCAACCCATCCCGGTACTCATCACCTTCACGAACACTTCCACAAGTGTCTAAGAAACCTTTCAGCATCAAAATGCCAACTTCACACATGCACGGGGAGTCCTTAAAACATCCACTCCCCCACAAGAACACCAAACATCAATACAAAACAACACTCAACAGATTTAAGGCATACCAAATCCCATTCATAAAAGTCATAGCTTTTCTGGGCAAAACATCACACCCACCAGGGACATGCAGTTATCATCACGGCTGGACTCTCTGGCCCCCAAACCACGGTACCTAAAGCTGTTAAGAAACATGATAAACTCTCATTGCCTAATCAGGAGTTCATTCACGAGCTTCATAGTGTGTTCGTCCTAAGCTTCAGTTCCAACCACGAAGTTCCTCTTAGCGTTGGGATTTTCACAGCAGCTACAATGGCTCTCGTAGGTTAAAGGTAACAAAGAAGAGGTTGAGAACGAGAGGTTAGTGGGTGAGTTTTAGAGAGAAAATAGAGGGAACACAAAGGTAGAAGAAGGAAGAGTACGCTTGTTGTTGTGCCAGCCTGTTGCTTATAAACACAGCCGACACAACACGTCTTCTTAACGTGCTCAACCAGCAACCATAACACAACAAAGCTGACTTATGTCCAATACCGATCAAGCACACATACCAAGATAAAAGCACTCAAACAGCAAGTTATAAATAAAACAATTAATCAATCAACATAACACATGTAATTTAATCACCACAACACACACATAAACGTCCAGATTAGCTACTTATAATCTGGGTCGTTACAATGATACCTAGTAAAATCTGGTGCATGACTCCATGGATCAAACTTCTAAGTCTTTCTTTGTTCTATCTGTCATCTAATTGCTTTGCATTAGTCAGATAACAATGTTAAAATCTTGCAGCTTACTGGCTTACTGTAAACAATGTTATTATTGTATTTGGTTTGTTTTCTTGAATGAGTAAATTTAAACAGGACATGATATGATTGATATCATCTTATGGTGTGCCTTGTGCAAATTATGTTTATAAATTTATACTTGAATAGATCTAATCTAAACCTCTAAAAAAATGTGTGTATTGTCTCGGAGAGACTAGGGAATAGTATAAGCTTTTCTGAATGTGGAGGAATTGAAATTGAGGAGAATTGAGATAAGGTGCCAAAATACTTTAAAGTTTTAAACTTTTTTTCCTATTTTTTTTCCTCCTATAGATGAATCCTTTCAAGAAGTGTGTTTCTTCCCTCTTAATAATATCAACTATTATTTGAAGGATGAATATCATATCTCTAATTCATCATGTATAACTGAATAATGTTTCATAGTAAAAGAATTTATAAACCATGCATGTTATTAATATTTGCAGATGGGGAACATTGAATTTCCATTGCCATTTGGAAGGGTTATGAGTACTACAGAGGCTTTCGTTCATGGATTATATGAAAAGGTGAAAAGATATACTTATGTCGTGTATCTTCAATCAGATTCAATTCATTTATAACTTTGTCCATGAGCTGCAGATCTTAATCACTTTTTCTCCTTTAGCAAATAGTGTTAACTGTTAATGCATGGTCTGCAGATCTTCAGGGTCAATTGAACTCCCTATACTAATCATGGCGCTATAAATTCTTTTACATAAACGCTTATGATGTTTGTGTGTTAATTTTTTGTTCCCAAACAAGTGCATCTTTGAAATTCAAACTATTAAACCCAATGGGCTGAATTTGGACAATGGTAGCTAGGGGAGGTGCTAGTGTCATCTATGCTGATACAGTGTGCTTCTTATTACCTTAAAAATTAAATTCCTTGCTAATTTCCTATCTCTTGTAACGTTAAGCAACATACTTGTTACATACTAATTTATTAAAACAGGTCAGAGATCTTGGTTATGCTCCCGAGCTTGGAAACTATGAAGAATATAGTGGTGCACCCAAGGAAGATGAGGTCTTGCAGTATGCCAGAGTTGTGATTGATGTAATCAATTCTTATCTGAAACATTATTTTTGGCATATTTATGGATAAAATATTATTGTGTTATGCGATCAGCCATTTCTCGTTTAGAGTGTGTGAACGTATATTATCAAATGCATGCTATTTTTGAAACACGATATAGTGATTCTTTACTATGACAATCTCTTTTGCAGTGTGCAACTTCAAATCCTGATGGCCAAAAGTGAGCCCTTGTGATCGGTGGGGGAATAGCTAACTTTACTGATGTTGCTGCTACATAAAGAGTCCTAATTAGTGCTCTGAAGGAGAAAGTGATCCTATTATCATGAAGCTTTGCTCTATAATATCGTATTAATTTGCTTATATTAGAGTTAATTGATTGTTGACCCTATTACAAACCAGGAACAAAAGCTAAACGAAGCAAAGATGCACATCTATGTATTTGGTCTCTTTACAGGTTTATGGACCTAAGGCAACAATGACACGTATATGCAAACAGGCAATCCAATGCATCACTATTGCTACTTAATTATCCATTCTTAGGTCAATCCCTTCTTTTACATGTATTTTTCATGGCTAGTTTGAAGTGATTGTTGATTCTTGGTTCCCTTTCCAACTCTCAGAATTGGTAAATTTGGTGAGTTAGAGCATAGGATGTTATAAAATAGTCATTTAGTCATCCAGTAAAGTGGTCAAGAGTGTTTTGTATCGTCTAGAATTCTGATAGTACAGTCTTGGCACAATAAACTAGAATGTGTAATTGTTTTATGTTATGTCAAGCTGGAATTTCATGGCTCTCGGCTTTACTTTCAGCCAGTAAATTGATTTTCTTTCCACTTCATGAGAATTTAAAAATTTCTATTTAAAATGGTATTTCAATAAACAGTGTTAAGGTGTTTAAAAAAAAGACAATTTTCCCTTAAAAACTGTCTTCGTTGGTGTTTTAAAAAAATTAAATGGAAACAAAGATGATTTTTTAGGGAAAATCATCTTTGTATGTCAACATACAAAGACTGTTTTCAGTTAAAAACCGTCTTCGTAGGTGTTTAAAAAAATTAAAATGGAAACAAAGACGATTTTTTGGGAAAACTGTCTTTGTAATAGTTTTTTGGGAAAACCGTCTTTGTAATGGTTTTCCCTTAAAAATCATCTTCATAGGTATTAAAAAAAAGAAAAAAAATTAAATGGAAACAAAGATGATTTTTCCTTAAAAACCATCTTCGTAGGTATTAAAAAAATTAAATCGAAACAAAGATGATTTTCACTTAAAACCCGTTTTCGTAGGTATTAAAAAAAAGAAAAAAAAATTAAATGGAAACAAAGACGATTTTTGCGGGAAAACTGTATTTGTATGTTGACATACAGAGACGGTTATCTCTTAAAAACCGTCTTCGTAGGTGTTAAAAAAAAATATCAACGAAGATGATTTTTAGAACTGCATCGAAAGTTCTCATTTTCAACGACACGCAAAACAACAACGGTTCAACAACCGTCGTCATATGGGGTTTAGAATCGTCGTCGTAGGCCTCGCCTATAGTAGTGCTGTAACGCCTCCTTTTACTCTCTCGTGCTTGATTGATTTTAGATGAAATCTTGTGACCACTTTGGATTAGGATCAGATTAGTTATAAATTTTATGAAAATTCTTTTCGCTTTGCTTACACATGTTACTAGTCATTTATATTATAAATGAGTTCTCTCTTCACGGTTTAATTATAATAATCAAGTACAGTCCAACAATACAGTATAGTTCATTATACAGTCCCAAATACAAGCCAACGTAAAATTCAAATAATTTAAATTCTAGTACAAATCATCCACACATCTTCATCATCTTTTCTTCAAAATCCTTCTCAGCTTATGCTCCACTGTTTTCCTGCTCGCCCAAATACATTGGGGTCATCACAGGTGTCAACCACAGACACAAACATAGGGTAAGTTTATGACAAACACAGTTTGAATAAAACATATATAAACACAGAGGGATAAAACCTTAATTATAAAAAGAACACACAATACATACAGTATTCAAAATAACTTACACATACTCATCATGTGATGCATGAGATGCATGCTCATCTTTTTAATATGATGCATGACTGAGATCCCAGCTTTCAGATAGTCCACCCACTCTAGTGGAACATCCCTCCACTCTGAGGGTTTTACATGGTACCATAGTCAAAATAGTTTCACCCACTCTAGTGAAACCTCCCTCCACTCTGAGGGATTAAAAGGTACCATAGTCAACATAGTTTCACCCATTCTAGTGAAACCTCCCTCCACTCTGAGGGGTTAAATGCAAATGAAATATGCCATGGCTTGCTTTTATTTTCTATTTACTCTTCACCATTACTTTATTTCTCAGTTTCTCATCATCAAAATCATAAAACCACTTAAAATTCATGTAAATTCATAAGACACTAAGCAACATGTTACCTTTATCAAAGTATATAGAATTACTCAACAACACATAAGCTTTGTGTATTTCAACTTCACAACACATGGAATAATACATAACCTTTGCTTAAAGCATTCAATAATTCAAATCCAACAATAAAGATTCAAACCAACAACTCTTAAACATATTTCATTCATTGTAACCAATTATCAAACACATGGTAAGCAATCTTTGTTTTAGAGAATACTTTAAAGAAAGCTACTTAAACATTAATATTTATAAAGTTCTACATAATTCTAAGATTAAATAGACATATTCCCAACCAACTTCTAGCATCAAATTATATATATATATACATATACTTAAGGAAACATAGGAGAATTTCGGCCAACATCAATCTTATAGCAACATATTCTATTAAACAACTATGATTTTTAAACAACTATTTCCTTAAAAAATAGCCATACTACCTCTAATTTTCGGTCACTTCTTATTTTCCTCTATTAAACTAAGCTCAAGTTATTTATCCAATAATCATTTGTTAAACTAAAACCAAGCTACTTAGTCAAATAACCTTTCAAGCTCTTTGAAACAATTCATCAAACACATAAGATACAAGGCATGGTTCTTCATGGAAATAACTAAGAAGCTTAATATTCAAACATAGCTTATCATAAACTTCCCCATACCTTGTGTTTCTCTTTAAAATTTGAATACTCCTTGCTCCTAGTATCCATTGATCTTCACGTGGACTTCCAAGACATAGGCTTTCATTTTTTTTTTTTTTTTGTTCTAGGTGAAAGGTGGATTAGAAAGGAATAAAATGAAAAGGCTTTGGTATGAGTTTTGCAAGGTTGAAGCTCTCTTAGAGCTGTCCAATTTCGTTCCCACCCCTTTTATAAGGTGATAATGCTTGATTTTTATTGCAAATATCCTTAAGGTAATGATGGCTAGCTTTCTACATGGACAAATCCTAATGGCTATTGATTTCTAACCATCCAAGTGTCTTTATTCTTGATTTTTCTCAAGGTTTCTTCATTCTTCTTGATGTTATACGTGCCATAGCTTGTTTAGAGAGCAAATTTCACTAATTTACGTGGAGTAGCCAAGCTTTTAAGGGAATTTCGTGCTTTCTTCATTTCTTGAATTTTCCCAAAACCCGTTTTACTAAAATACTTATTATGGATTTGTTAACCGTTGGATCTTCTTAAAAATTTAAAGGTATACTTCTATCTCATATATCTAACTTTGACCGTTGGGATCTTTGTAATAATGTCTAGAAATATCCACGTGTTCTGCCAAAGGAGACAAAATAAAATTTGCTTCAAATATCTCTTAAGCATTTATAACCTAGCTTTCCATATGCTTTGTTCCTATTGGCTAGTAATTCTCATTCCTACAATTGTTTGATTTCTACACTCTTCTCCTTTTTTTCTTCTTTTTCACGTGGAATACTAAGGCTTGTAGAGCAATTCACATTTATTTCCTCCATTGGAATGCTAGCTTTGAATGTAAAAATCTCTTCTAAAGTCATGATAGCTTACTTTCTACTTGGACCAATGGGAAATTTCCAAACTTCTTAACTCTCCATGTGGCCCATCTTGAAGTTTCTTAAAGCTTTCTCCATTGATCTTGCATCATACGGTTAAGGCTTTATCCAAATTAATCCAATTTTCCTTTATTGCCTATAATAGCTAAATTCTAATTTCTTATTGGTCTATTTTGCCTTGAATGATTAAAATTACTAAACCAACTTATTTAGGAAACCTATTCTTCTCATAATTAAGAGAAACTCCTATAGATTATGTCCATCCTTTTCTTATAATTTTTCTGATGTCTGAGGTAGTCTAGATTAAGCTCTTTTCAACCTATCTTCCAAAATTCGTAGAAATTCTATTTTAGGGTTCTCTGACCTCAACCTTACTGATAATTTGTTATCTAAAAGTATTTTATTCTATACTCAGGTTCCCACAAATTTCTGAAGTCATCTCAGTCATTTTTAACCTAAAGGGTATTTTGGTAATTTTGCCACTCACCCTAGGGGTAAAATCGTCATTTCCAAAGATGTTCAGGGTATCCCTGAAATTGTTACCCTAAGGGTATTCTAGTTATTTCCCAAGTATTCAAGAGTATTTATAAAATTTCCTCCTTAAGATATTTTGCCAAAATACCTAGGGGTAATTTGGTCATTTTCGAAATGTCCAAGGGTATTTTCGTCATTTCCCCCAAATCTTTTGTGCTGCCTCTCATTAACATTTTACCCTAGTAATTGACTGTAATTCCAAAAATTTTGGGGTGTTACAAGTGCCCCTAACAAGATGGTGGAATAAGGAAAGGCAAGTCCTTGGCTCTTAGTGTCCAGAAGCTATAAAAGGACTCATTGTGCAAAGCTCTCAAGGTGGGTGAGTCCTCTAATGAGCCTAGTGATGAAGACAAGAACTCAGATGAAGGTGATGATATTTCCTTTATCTCGAATCCTCGCACCATGTGGAAAAAAAGTGGATATTCTTGAAGAAACCACACAAAGAAGTTTCCCAAGGAGAAGAAGGAGAAAGACAATAGTCCAATGATCTGCTATGAGTGCAAGAAACATGGACACTCCAAGTTTGAGTTTCCTAAGATTGAAAGGAGAAAGATGTAACGTCCCCTCAACAGAAAGGGTCATTACCAAGCATAACCACACACAAACAGATAATCAATCAGAGTTTAAGCAGTTTGGAAGCATAACTAAAAAGTGACTTCATCAAGGGTCACCATCATAACACTGTACACGATAATATGGTGAATATACAACAAAGTTCCTCTGTACAGCACAAAACTATACAAATATCCCCTCAGGGTATAACAAAATCAAACCAAAGGCTAAGTACAAAACACCAGAGCCACATGCTCATATCATCTAGCCTAAGGTGTACAAACAGCAGCTATCCCTGCATAGGCTTCTTGCCTTGGGATCTATCTGCTCCTCCTGAAGAATCACCTGCAACATAAGTCCCACAAACGGGGTGAGATATAAAATCTCAGTAAACTCAGGGCCCTTGAAGGTATTTCCTTCCCCTGGTTCACTGACAATCACACATATTTATATATATATCAATCACAATCACAATCGTCATTAGTAAAACACTAATTCAATCATCAGGCACATCAATGCACAATACTCCTAGCCATAATCAGGCTACACACATCCATCAGCCAAAATCAAAGCATACTCATGGCATAACGCCATTCATCACATCAATCGCTGTCATGCAGAGGCTACATCTAAGTATATAGGAACATCTCCTCACAGGGAGGCTACCTCTATATACTCGGCACATCTCTTGCATGTATTCCTAGCGGAGACTTCCTCTATATAGATATATATAGGTACATCTCCTTTTGGTGAGGCTACCTCTATGTACATAGGCACATCTCTTATCACGAGGCTACCTCTATGTATCACAGGGCCATCTCATCCTCTAACTCAATACAATTGCCTGGGAAAGGCTGCCTCTGTGTATATGGGAACATCTTCACGTAGGAGGCTACCTCCGTATCACAGGCTCATCTCTCACCAGGTCTTTCTCAGTCTCAATCATCTATCCTACTACAATAGGATACTATTCAAGCACAACTTACATATACAGGTTTCACATTCAACCAGTCATGCCACAATCTACTCACATCATAGCCATGCATATCAATCCCCCATCACAGGGTTCACTTCACATTTCAAGCATAGCAGATCAAATATAAAACATCAGCTACCCTTTCATAGGGTTCAGACAACATCTACCATTCATTCACAGCATTATACACATTCCTCTACTAGCATAAATACATATCATAACCATAATCCTAGCGGATATATGGTGGAACGCAGCAGAGGATACACAAATAAGAACCAAGAGCTTACCTGCTCTAGCCAAGTCACCGGCTCTCCCGGTCTCGTGATCTACACCATCGGAGCTCTCACGCTCACGTCCTATATAAAACAAGCATATATCACATCAAATACGATCCTAAACCGTTCAAATGAAAGGAAACTATCATTCTTTCTCTAAACATATACTAATCACTGTACAAGTGATCTCAGACCCTTCACAAGGTCCTACTTAGCCTACACAAGGCTTCAGAGCCTCTATTAAGACTCTAATCAGGCTAACATCAGGCATATCTCTGCTTACAATAGCCAACACCCAACTTCTCATCATATCATCAGTTTCAACCGGTCAATCTCATCTATATAGTCTCCTGAGCAAATTTGTTAACTGCTCTAAGGTTCATACTAGTCATAATACTAATCTTTTATCTCTGCTCATACATACTCAGAGCCAAAATCAAACTTCATCAGTAATGATGATTCAAGGCTCCAACTTCCTCAGAATACCTTTCTGAGCACAAAACTCTACAGAGTCTAAGCCTAATAACGGCTCTAACACTTCTAAAACACCTCTCTATATACCCCCATCACCAACAAAATCCAATACACAGAACCAACGGTTAGAGTTCGAGTTTCTTACCTCTGTGATGTTCAGAAACACCAGGGAATCGCTTTCCCTAAGGTAGCTTACTCGATCAAGGCCTCCTTTGCCTCTAATTCTTCGATTCCCAAAACTTACTCAAAAGGGGTTTTTCTAGAGAGTAAAGAGATGATTCAAGGCTTCCAAGATGTTTCCTTCACAATCAAAGGTCTAGGGAAGTGTTTTAATGGCTTATAATTGAGATATGAAGCTTCTAGGGTGCTCTAATGGCTGCCTGGCTCAAGGAGGAAGAAGAAGAAGCTGTTTTGAAGCCCAAAAGCGCGAAAATGGCCTTTTATAGAGGTCCAGATCGCGTTCTGGCGCTGATCGCGCCATCCTGGCGCTAACCGCGCCAAAACCAGTACCTGTGGCGCTAACCGCGCCATAAAATCCATCGCAAAATCCGTCGCTAACGCTTTTTCTGACGGAATATAGCAAAATTTAAACTTTCTTTCTTTTCTCTTATTTATTAAACCTAGGTTATTATAAAAGACAAAGGAAAACATGAAGAAACATTTTGTCAAGAAAAAAGAGAGAAAATCAAGGTCTTTTGTCAACATAGGAGGATATGAACGATACATCTTGAGAAGAGGAAATTGATGAAGAAGCCAACTCGTGCTAATGGCTTTTACAAGTTCAGAAATTTCAAAAAATGATGAGGATGTAAGATAAACTTTAATAATTTATATACTTTACAAGAAGTTTATCAAGAATTTCTTTCAACTATTTGTGCTATGGAAAACATATCAATCAATATATTATATAAAACAAGGTTGTTGACTTTGTCTGTTAACACATGTGGCAAGCAATGGTTAAATTAGGTCTCGCTTAATTAAATACAATTTTCCATTAAAACAAACAAAATAAAATTCAAAATAAAAATCAATCAAAATAAATAACAAAATCATTAGGAATCAAAAGACAATCACATGTAATTTTTTTTTCCAGTTAAAATCAATAAAGAAAAGTGAACGAGTAAAACACTAGTCAGGGAAACCATGCATAGGTAAAAAAAATAAATATCATAAAGGAAGCCTAAGAATAATCTGGAGAAGAAAAAAATTGAATCTTTTAAGAATTGGAAAAAATGAGACAAAAAATCTGAAAGGATCTCAGAAAATGATATGTGGAATAAAACAAGAGATAACGTTGTCAGCTATAAATAGACATACATTAGACAAAGGGGGAGAAGAAAAAAACAGCCTCTGCATATATATCTCTTGTTCCATACCACAATCCAATGTTGATTGACAGCAACTCTGATTTGGCCAATCGAAGCCATTTTTATGAGCATTTTGTCTCATGATAATTTTTTCTTTATCATTGCATTATTGTAATGTAATTATTTTTAGTACTGGTTGTTATCGATAATCCATAAATCAGAAATTAGTTGGTCTTTCAATCTCACTGCACCGCATTCTTGCTTCGTTCCTCATTTCTTTTGCTTTTCTTTTTAGTTTTTCTTTTTATTTATCTATCTTTTGAAATTCGATTTGTGTACGCATGTAAGTGAATTAGATTTTTTAAAATAAAATACTAAGATTGGCTTAAGTTGCAGGGACATTTCTTTCTTTTTATTGTAAAAATTAGTTTTTGTCTTAAAAATTAATAAAATAGTTCGTTCTAAAATAAAAACCGAATTTGCATTTTTTAATTCATTTTATATGTAATATTTGTAATTTTAAACAAATCAATAATGATTACTCATGCAATAATTTGTAACATTAATTGATTAATAATTAGACCTTTAATGTACTTAAATTATAAAAGTTTATATAATATCCATTTGATATCATAAACTTTGTGCATGAAGTAAAATAAAGTTGTTTTCTAAGTTTGAAAAAAATAAAATTATCCCAATATTCAACAACTGATGGCCTTAACTGAATAACAATTTTATCTTTAATATTAGTTTTTCTCTAGGGGTTTAATGACTAGCCATTGCTAGCTTAAATCCTTATGCATGGATAATTTATTTTAAATAAAAATACAAAAATATAACAATAATTACAAATATTTTTTTATTGGGGTAAAAACAAATATTTATAAAATTATGTGCGTGGTTTTATGCAATGTATTAATGGTATTGATTTTAGTGGATATTGTAGAATGCTAATACATTTTCTATACGTAATCGATTCCTAAATCCAACTTTGAATTAAAAGGAATTTTCAATGTTTTTCTCAAAAATAATACATTGGTGGTGACTCCATTTTTAATTACTTTTGCGCCCTCCTTGTCGTGACTCCAATTGTGACAATATGCAATAAATATTAATATAGAAGAATTTTCACGGAAACAATAAAATTTGAAAGTAAATTTTTGTAGACATTTATTATATAATAATTTGATTGAAAAATATCAATTGGATGCAAGTCCAAATAATTAAGATGTTGAATATCGAAAGAGAGATAAAAAGTTTAAAGGAAAAGCTTTCAAAGGCTGAAACATAATCCTCCTTAAAGGATCAACTTGATGATGCTGTAAAACTTCATGAGGAGATTGGTGCTCCAAAGAAGAATTTGTCCAAATTTGTAGAAGGGTCTGAACATGTAAAGAAACTTTTGAAATATAAAAAAAGCCTTTTGATAGATCTAGTCATGGATATAGAGGGAAGAAATATGTCCACAATAAGTCCATAGTTGTATGTTATTTATGTGGTAAAGTTGGACATGTAATGTTCAAATGTAGACACTTGCCTAAGAGGAGCATCTGATACCTCTAGTCATAAAAAGAAAGAACCCATGTCAATTTGGGTACCTAAGGACAAAATTGTTCATCTTGCAAATGTGCTTGACAACAAGAAGATAACTTTAGTCATGTTACTTTGCTAGAAATGTTCACAACACATGATATGGGAAAGGTATAAGCTAGTTTATGCCCAGAATATGGGTCTAGGACCCTTTAAAGAGCGTAAATAGGGAGTATTAATGATTATCTTAGTCAGTTGCCCCATGTGCTTTCATCCATGTATATGTATGATTGTTTGATGTTATGATGTGTTGCTATTGATGGTATTGGTCGTATGGTTTGTAGTGTATTCTATGATTGTGCTAGCACTTAGGATTTATGTATGCAATGATGAACCTCTCGTCTATTAAAAAATACTTAAGACACTTAAAACTATACATGTGCCTCTTAGCAAGTTAGAGGGGGAGTTTCTCTTAAGTTTCAATCATGGTTTTCAAGAAAAGGTTTTAGCTTCAAGAAAGGTTTTCATAAAAGAGTATCCCCTCAATGACATAAGGTAGATCCTTCCTTAATCATGTCTGAGAGTCGCACGCTTGACATACCACAGTGTGCAAAGGGCCAATGATCCTTTATGTCACCAAGGAGTGATAAGTTTATGAAATGTTTATGAAAATGATTCTTTATGAAAAGGTTATTCGAAAAGAGTTTCAAAGAGAAAGTTAAGATCTCAAGTAAGGGTAGAGATAGACCTCCAAGAGGAGTTGCAATGAATGTGGTCCTTGTGCATGCTTTAGAGTAGTCTTGAGCCCAGTTGCTAGGTTAGAGAGGTAAGTCATACCTGCAACTTAGATGAGGATGTGTGCATGATGGGAACTACCCTAAGGGTAGCCAAGTTTAGATACCTCATAGAGAGGTGATGTAAGCCGTAGTCGGGCATGTAAGATAAAAATAGAAAGATTAGGCAAGTCCTCATTCGGTGTGATAGTAAGTGAGACCCTAGAAAGTGGTAAAGTATTAAAGGTATGTTAGATGTCCTCATGTACCAGTGGTCTTAGAATTGGCATAAGAGTCTAATTCTAAGTGCCTAAGGAAAGTTTAGAGAATAATTGATGGAGGTCCATTGCAAGCTCAAGGCCAAGAAGGAGAACTTGAAGAACTTCCTTTGGTTAGCTTTAGAGGACCCATGACAAGAGCTAGAACTCAAGTCCTTCAAGAGCACATCAAAGCTAACTTGCACCTTTTAGACAAGTATGAAGAAGCACACCAACTCAAGAAGAACAAGGGCTGGATTTTGTACTCTCAAGTTGAATTTAATTCTAGCACCTTTTAGTGGCAATAAAAAGGCCTTTAGTGGCATTTGTGTAAATAAGTGTAGGTGCACTTGTAAGTAATTTTTTTAGCACCTATGTAAGCTTGTAAAATGCACATGGTTGACAATGGCACGTGGCTGAGTCATCATATGAGAAGATTGCACCTCAAGCTTCATTAGCTTGCACCACAAGCTGCTTGCACCTCAAGCTTCATTAGCTTGCACCTCAAGCTTTATTTCATTTTCCATTTCACTTGTATTTAACTTAAATTTTTGTGGCTATATAAGGACAGCCCAAACATATTGTACACACTTTTGGTTAAATCAATAAAAAGACTGAAATTTCTTGTGAGAGTTCATCTCTTGTTCTTATGTACGAACTTCTTGGATCTTATCAATGGCTTCTCAATGCTATTGTGACGATTCTTCCTAGCCTCATTGGAGAGCTTCTCTATGGTTTCATCCATCTTCATTCCTTGTCTCAATCCATCTTCCAATTTGTGATACTTTTGCAAATCTTTCCAATCCCTGCTTGTAAGATCCCTCTTTTGATATAGTGCAACCATTACATGCTTGAAGAGTCTGCCTGGTCTTGCTTTGACGTAGCGGGCTTGGGGTGCATTTTCATCATCTTTGTCAACTACTAATTGAAACTTAGCTTCAGAGTGTGCAAGACACAAAAACTGAGAGCCTATCATGAAAGAAAGATACACGTTTAGTCTTTGCAGTCATTTGAAGAAGGCTTGGCTTTCCTTGATTTCTTTTTTGTATTGGTTCAGGCATAAACATAACTGCGGGCCATGATAGAGTGCTTTTAGTTAAATTTTTGTCTATCATTCTTAGCATATTTAACTTCTCTTAGACCTTTATTTTTCTATTCTAATTCAGTTTTTGTCTTAGACAAGTAAGTGGGCTTAATTGCTAATTGTTGCGTATTTTCGGATTTTTGCTCACTTGACATATCTGACTTGTGCAGGGCCTATAGAGTGCTACAGAACTCCGAATGGAGCGTTCTAGGAGTCCCTGGAAAGATAACAAAAAGATCTACAAGTTTGCTAGAAATAGCCCGAGGCCAATTCTGTCATTTGGAGGGTCATTTTAAGCTTCGAAATCGGAACCTCTGCACTTGTAATTTTGGGCTGCGAATTTGATATTATGGTTGTAAATAGCAAATAATTAGAATTGATGGGCTTTGTTCATGGCCCATTCTTATCTTCAGACTTAGTCACTATATATTAGTGACTTTAGTGAAACTTGGACAGCACTTTTACATTTTGCACAAACAAGTTTATTATTTCTTTTCTTTAGTTTTTAGAATCAAAAGCTTGTTCTTCATTTTCTCTCATTTGTTCTTCATTGTTCTTCATCTTCTTCATTTCCATTTTGCTATTCTTCCATTTTTCTGCACTTATTTAATGGGGCTTTCCTTGGTGATCATCATGGAAGGCTAAATAATCACTCAATCCGAGGATCCAATCCAAGCAAGAGGAGAATTTGAGTTCTGGTTTAGTATTTCGAATTTTGTGTGAATGTTCACTTTCTTCTTCAATTGCTATTCTGTTTTCATGATTATGAATGCGTTTAGAATTGAAAGCGGATTAGGTTATGGATTCATTGCCTAATTTCGAATATAAATCACAGATTAATTAGATGATATTTCAATTAGGGTTTGTGGTTTCAATTAATTTAGGGGTTAATTCGATTGAACTGCTTCTATTGAGATTGAATGAATGTTCATGATAGAATCAACTTATGAGAATGATGATGATTCAAATAGCTTGGGTTGGTGAATTAGATTGATGCTTTCTGATCTATTTTACTTTACTCCTTGATAATCTTGTTAATTTCTGCATTGTTCTTTAAATTTAGTTTGTGTTCTTGCATGTTTTACTTTGCGCATACCAACTGTTTGACAAAATTCCCCCTTATTATTACCAATGATTTGAAGCTAGAACCATATTGATCGTGTCTCTGAGTCGACCTAGGTTAACCCTGTGCTGCAGAATTAGCTTAGTTAAATTGTTTTGAAGGCACACGACAAACGCATATCAGGCCATAGTCAGGGAACTCCTATTCTTAGAAGGTTGGGCTTTCCTTTGGATCTTCAAGGTAGATGTCCTCTACGTGGAAGGATTCCATGGACTTAGCACAATTCCAAGGAAGAACCACATTAAAGATGGCCACTAGACCAAGAAGTTATTGAAGGTCTAGAGGATTAAATAAAGGCATTTCATCAGAGGCAGCCTCTCTACTTCTCTAGACTGTAGATCCTAGAGGGTAGACCTTCCTATCAGATGGTGTGTTTTCAAAGATGATGTTGTTGAGGTTTGGAGGAGAGGGGTTCCTTGATAGAAATTCCCTTATGTGACTTGCTATTCCAAAATAGTTGGAAAGAGCATGAACCTCTTCTTCTTGCAAGGTCTCTGAAGATGAATAAGAGAATGGATTGATGATCCCTAGCACACCTTTTTCCATAGCTTGACCAAATTCAACTTTTGAAGCTCCATCTTCTACATCTCTGGGTCCAAGTGTTAGGTGCTAAAGTCCATCTTTTTTCTCAATGCTTGGTTGCTATTTTGCCCCTCAAATAGTCTGTATCCCCTGAAGTCGTGATAAAGTATGATGTTTAGATCTAAAGCATGCATCAGACTCAAACTGAGCTATCATACGTGTTGGACTCAAAGTTTTGATGCTAACAATGGGCCTGATATTATATTAAGGGATTGGGTCAAAATAGAGGATCAACCTAATTTGACTACAAGTCTCAAAAGAAGATTTAAGTAGAGCAACTGTTGATGGGCAGAAAGGAATATCAGAACCTATCATCTAGAAAGTTTGTAAGAGTAAGTTCTCTTTGATTTTCTTGATTTAGATTGCCACTTGAACTCTTGAAATAAAATTGGATAAGGGGAAAATAAAATGGATATGATATCTGCTGATAAAGTTCATTCTTTTGATAAATGTCTTATCAGTTTAAGTTGATTAGAAAAATATGTTTTTTTTCTAATTAAACAAAATCTGACATATTTAATTTTATAGATAAAGTTTGTTTCTGCTTTGATAAATAATCTTAACTAATAAAATATTAACAAAATTTTTGTTGTTATCAAAACTAACAAAAACAAAGATTTGAAAATAAAAAATGTGCTTATCCATATCTGTATATAAATAGAGTATCATGGGGTCTGAAAAAAATGTGTGAATTCTCCTTGAGTTACATTGACAATCTAAGGTATAGATATTCTTTGAGAATTTGGTCACAGGTTTATATTGTGCCTTCTACTTAGACTTAAAGCTTAAAGGTAACTTTGAAATATTTGATAAAAGTATGGTTTAGATGTAACGACCCCGTATGCATCTGGTTCATTAACATTATAATATGGTCATAAGCGCAGCAAAACTTAATGTAAATTAAGTTAGAAACAGAAGCATAAAGTAATAAGATGTCACATACGTCAAACAAAACATTATGTATGGAATTTTGTATTCAACCCGACATCCGAGAACTGTTATATAAGGTACATCATACATTAACCCATACCGGGTTACAAAATTACACAACAAAATTGAGCCAAAAAAGCTCTTAAGAAAACCGCCTTTCGCATTCTTGAACCTATCTCAGCCTTTTTTTCGGGATCTTCGATCCACAACCAACCCTTCGTCGGCTTACACGGCCTCGGCTTACTCGGACCTCGTCTTCCACTCGTTGGCTATTACCTGCAATGAAAATGTAATCCCCTACCAGGGCGAGATACAATCTCAGTAAACTCAGGGTTCTTGGAGACTCACTTTCCCCCTGGTTCACTTTCATAGCACATAGCATTTATATCAGCATAACATATAAACAATGTATCCATCCCGGCCTGCCATCTTGGCTTGCCATTCTGGAATTTAAACAAAAAAAAACATTATAGCCAACCCGGCTTTCATATAAATCACATGTACATAATCACACCACGTGCCATTCTGGTTGGATGCTACCAACATCGGAATTCAGAACAGATATACATGTTCACCAGTTCACATCTTATGCACAAATGTATATCTCCAGTGCACATCTCATGTACCCGTGCACATCTCATGCACTCGGACATATACGAATTGCCGAGAAGCTCCTCCCGGCTGAGTCTTACACTCTCATATATGGTCTGCTTCCCTGGCTAGAGGGCTTCCTCAAATACAAACATCACAGTGCAAATCATTTACATGTATGTTTCAATCAAAAAGAAGTAACACACAAGTTAAATACACGCACTACATCATACAATAACCATAACTCCCCAGGAGTATGGTGGAACACAATCAAGGGATGCAAACTCCCAATAACAAAGAGCATACCTTCTCTGATTCCAGCACTGGCTCTCTCAGCCTCGTGGTTACTACCAACGATATCATCTGTATCATGTCCTACATCAGGCAAGCAAGATATCAACATGATTCTCAACCATTTCAAGAAAAGAACCCAGTTCTTTTCCAGGTAGCACACATAAACAACCGTCAGTGACTTGTAAACTCCCACAAAGAGCTTTCTGACATAAAAAAGTACCCAAAACCCAGAAAGCTTAACTTTCAAGGATGCACCGTTACCATAGCAACCTCCTAAGCATATATTTTTTCAAAGAGCCACAACCCAATACCTACTCTAACTCATATGGGTCATTTTTCCTTTTTACACCATACTCAAAATAAACGGTAAACTTACGTGTCTTACCTTCAAATATTAAGGAAGGTTGATGGTCACCTTCTAAAAACTTGGAGGTCCTTACGGTACCTTATAACTCTTAAAGGTTGAAACTTTAAACTTCCTTTGGAGAAATGATCTCCTCGTCTGATGATTCTTTCTAAGAACAAAGGGTGGAAACTATATTATATGGTGATTCTTTTCAATCCTTACATTGGATGTGAAGGTGTTTAGGTTAAGGAATGGTTATCTAGGAAGCTTTTCTCACTTTAACAATGGAGGAAATATGGAATAAGAGAGAGAAAGTGTTTTAGCAAAGACGGTGCAAATAAGGTTACTACTAAAATATCTCACTCATGCATATCTTAAACAGACTGAAAATTAACACGCGTCCTAAAATAATAGGAGAGTCTTCCAGCATCAAAACAACCAACAGGGAGTCAACACGTGTTAAAAATCTAAGTCACAATTAAACATCAAGTACTGGCCATTTTAATCGATTACAATTACTTATGTAATCGATTGCATAAGAACCCGTCCTTGGTACTATAGATCATCTACTGTTCCCTCCTCTTCCAACCTTATCCAACCTAATCCAACCTTTTTCGACCTCATCCGACCTATTTCGAGTTCCTACCTTGGTACTTCATAAGTCCAAGGATCCTCCCAACCACTTCCGGAATCACACTAATCTGGTAACACTAAACAAAAGGGTTGCGAGCTCTTCCGGTTTCTCTATCCAGTAGCTCTTACAAGTCAACTGAAACTAACTCTTTCGAGCTCAACCGAGATCACTACCCATTTGCTCATCCGAGATCACAACTCGGTATCACATACGAGATCATTACTCGGATACACATCCGAGATCACACGATCCCTTCCTAGATCTCTTCCCAGTTGCTCTTTCCTTCCTTATCCAAGTTCCTCTATACCTCAGCGCTTTTCTCAAGAATTGCCATATATATATATACACACCCTTTACATAAGCAATAACCCGGTTCCCTTATAAAACAACATAACATCCCGATCCCAGATTTGAGAAGGTGCTATCTACACCCCTCCCTTATTCGAGTTCCAAAATACACCCCCCTTTAGGTGACGACCCGGTCTTACGAACCCGGATTTAACAAAGGGTTATTATAAGAGTTAAATAAGCAATTGAGTGAGAAACTTTGTGGAGGAACAATGTTTGGGAAAAAGTTATACAAATCTAGAGTTAGGTTGGGGAAAAGTCTGATTTAGAGTTAAATCAGCAATTGAGTGATAAACTTTGTGGAGGAACAAGGTTTGGGAAAAAGTCATACAAATCTAGAGTTAGGTTTGGGATTGACTTGTATAAGGGTAGAATAGGTTCTGCACTTGTATTGGATATTGGTTCTTTAAATAGTGAAGTATTCTTTATTCAATTGGATTGAGTTATCCAGTTGGAGTCGTGGTTGTTTTCTCCTATTGAGCCTAGGAGTTTTCCGTTAAAACTCAATATGTTTTATCCTTTTTAAATTTGATTATCTGCTTTTATTTTTGAGATTTTATCAGAATTGTTTTGCTAAATTTATAAACTCAATTCAATCCCCCCTTCTTAAGTTCATTTGGGACCAACAATACGTTCCTTCCAGTAGTCTTATTTGACGCCTTTGAATACTAGAGGCTTATTGGTGGAGTATCATTCTTCCATTTCTTTTTTCCTTTAAGCATTTTTCCTCTGTGTTTGTTAACATACTTGACTCGAGAGGTTGAGCTCTGATTCCAACTGAAATATAACAAATCACACTAAAAGGCGGGTAGAATAATGTGTTAAATACAACATTGAAATCTTTTCGAATGTAAGTTGTTTAATTAACTAACAATTTCTAAGAACTCTCATCCAATGACTAAACCAAGTTTCTTAAGCAAAGGTGGACTGTCGTCTTGTTATATATATATAAATTGTATTTTTTGTGAAATACTTGTGTGCAAGAATGTGTGAATAATATACTTTTTGAAAATACTTTGAGAAGCTAAAGAAGAGCAGTAAAATTACTTAGTTTTATATTGGTTCGCTTAACCTTAGTTGCATCTAGTTCTCCTTTACCAACAAGTAAAGGGTTCCACTAATTAAACTTGATTACAGCAAGTATTCTTTTCTGCCACTTTTGGCTTACAAGTATTCTCAAGGCCACTACTAGCACAACCCTTAGACTCCTCCTGAATCTAAGAACACCTAAGTGTTATTTAGTCACTAAGGCACTTCTAACGTTTACAAACATAAGTTTGATATAAAATCAGAGATTCCTTTTTAACACTCAAAGAGTGCACTTACAGGGAGATCTTAATCTCAAAACAAGGCTTTGTGATGTATGGCTGAACCATTAGCCATTAGTTTTCCCAAATCTACCTTCCAATGAAATCCAAACTTCAAGCAAACTTCAAGAACCCAAAAGTGTCCAGCATTTCATGTGAAACCTTGGCAGGTTGGGAGCTTTTAATTTCAACAATGGAAGATGGAAGAGAGGTTAGGGATGAAGGTGGAAGACACCATGGAGAATCTCTCCAATAATTCTATGAAGAATCACCACAATAGCTTGAAGCCATTGATAAAAAAACAAGAGGCTCTTGCACAAGAATAAGAGAGAAACTCTCACACAAATTTTCAGATTTGTATTAATGAACCAAAGTTTTGTTTACATTCAATTTTGGGCACCTTATAAAGGCCACAAAATTACAAGCTAATGCACATGAAATGACAATTCAAATGAAGCTTGTAGTTCACACTAAAGGAGCCTAAAGCAAGCTTAATTAAGCTTATGGTGCAAGCTTCTCCTAAGTGACCCTTGGCTGTCTCATTTTTGTGAAAGTTGCAGTATTTTTAGCTTCTAAGTGCAGCCAACTTATTTACTAAGTGATAAATGCCATATTTTAATAAAAATCAGGCTTACAATGATGGCACTTATCTTTTGATTTCAGTAAAATTGTTTATAAACTTGCCCTAAAACCTAGTCGAATTGTATTTAGTACTTATATAAATGTTGTTTTTCATATTTTGGAAGATTAGTCCAATCATATTTTGTATTTTGATAGGTTCTGATGGTATCCGAAGCATACAAGCACACAAAGCAAGCAAAAGGGACATAAAAATCAAATTTGGGAGGTGTCAGAAGCAAAAGTGGCCCAGAACTTGCCCAGGCCAGCTTATTTGGGCTTTAACTCGCCTAGGCGAGTTAATTATGCACAAAATGGTCGCCCAGGTGAGTATAGGTTTCCAAAAAGTTGTTTTAATTCACCCAAGCTAGTGAAAATAGCACAATATACTCGCCCAGGCAAGTGGAGACAGCAGCAAGTGGCATTAAATTTGCCTAGGCGAGTTAAACAAGCACAAAACATTCACCTGGGCGAGTGGACACAAGCAGCCATCCTCTCCTATAAATAGCCATGAAAACCCTAGAGAAAAGCATTCCATTTTCAAAATTTGAGAGCCTAGGACATGATTTGAGAGTAGTTTAGCATAAAGAGAGTGAGAGAAGTGAGGAATTAGTGTGGAAACTCTGCCGAAAGGAGTTGGTGATGACTTCCTTCATCAATTCTTCCATTGAGGAGGTGCTCTCCATAATGATTGGCTAACTTCTCTAAGGATTGGATCTAATCTTCTTACCCTTAAGTATCTCTTTTAATATTTATTTATGCATGAATATTTTCTATTTATTATTGGTAATTTCATTCCGTACTTAATGCTTAATTCTACTTGATCACTAGTTTCATGGAATAAGGTTCTAAGTTTAACTGGAAAGTACTCTTAAAACTTGAGCTGAATAATTTTACTCTTTACGTTACCTTGCTAGGAATAGAGCATAACGTTTAGATTGTAAATAGCACGCGATTATGATTGTAATGCTAGGGTATTTATTTCATATGCGAGGGATCGATATTTGATAAATATTCTTAGGGCTCTCAAATGCGAGGGATCGATTTGGGATGATTTTATGTGTGCATCAATAATAATAGAAAATAATTTATGCATGGTAATATTAATTGAATACTAAGGGTATGAACAATGAAATCCAATCCTACGCTTTTCTTGATTAATTAAACTCATTTTATTAGCTTCCATAATCTTCCGTAATTCCAACGCACTAAATTTATTATTCCGCTTTTTCTTTAAATTTCATAATTTCTGTTATTCCACAAATACATGAAACTCTGTTCACACTCGTTGTACATAACTATTAAACTGTTAAGTTTTATTTGGATTAACTGAGTAACTCAAGTCCCTGTGGAGATGATCTTTTATAAATTCTATAACCTGCAATGACAATTGGTAGGTTTCCCAAAAGTCTAACACTAAGTTGCTACACAAATTACACACAAGTGCACCTACACCTCTTTACACAATTGCACCAAAAAGCCTTTTTATTGTTTCTACTTTTGCTTCTAACAATTGCTGAATTTAATTGGAATTAAATTGAACTTGAGACATTAAAATCCAGCCCTTGTTATCCTTAAGTTGGTGTGCTTCCTCTTGCTTGTCCAAATTAGCCTTGATGTGGTCTTGAAGTGCTTGAGTTCTAGCTCTTGTTTAAAGCTCACCAAAGGAAGTGCTTCAAACTCTCCTTCTAGACCTTTAGCTTGCAATAGAACTCCATCATCACTTCTTGATGCATGACTTTATCACTTTTTTGTTCTTGTTCATCAATTTTCTTGAAGTCCTTGATGTCCTCTTTATACTAAGAGGTTCTTAAATGTGGAGAGGATCTTCAGCATTGAAAAGATGGTTGTTGTTTATCTAGATTCTTGTTTCCGTTATTAAGAGTAGTTGCACATCTTTGATTGATATTGGATCAAAACTTTCTAAAACTTTCCTTCATAACTCAACATAGTCGTTAGACATACAAAAGGAATTATAAGATATATTTGCAAATGAGTTCATTTTAATGAAATCATTTAACATGGCATATACTAATTTATTTGAGTAAATGTGCATGTTCAAATTAGTGTTTGGATGGACTCGATGAGTACTTCTTACTTCCAATAGATGAGGTGTCCATTCATGGATAAATCTTACCTTGTGTTTCTTCTAACTACCAATGTTAACTTACATATGATAACACAAATTTATATCTTTGTTTTCATCAAAACATTAAGAGATATATGAATCATTTAGTGATGGAACATCCAGTTTCTAAGAAAGCTATCGGAATTGAAGTGCATTACAAAACATAAACAAGGTACATAAATATAAAAGAAATCTTATACATTGGGAACTACAAACTATACTCGTCTTCCTCCAAGCAAGCATCTCCAAGCTCCAAGCTTCTCCATAAGCATCCATCTGCTAACCTATATAAACATCAAAATTAAAGGGATGAGCCCTAACGTCTCAATGAGTGCTCTAAGGACTCTAGGTTGACTCTTTATTCTAAAGAAAATTTTTCCTACCTCTCTAGGCTTCTCTGGTTTTTTCTTTATTATCACTTTCATAACTAATCCTTTCTAATAATATATTTACCTTAGACCTTGGATTATTGATGTATGTCTAACCTCATTAGAAATTGATTTCCCCAATCTACCTTGCAATGAAACTCACTCTTCAGGATCTCTTCAAGAACTCGAGCTCTCACTCAAGATGTGAAGCAAAAAATGGCGTGAACTAGCTCCAAATAATTCAGCAAAGGAAGATGGATTTAGACAAGGAATGAAGATGAATTACACCATGGAGAAGCTCTCCAATGAGTCTATGAAGAATCGACACAATAGCATTGAGAAGCCATTGATAAGATCCAAGAAGTTCTTAGACAAGAACAAGAGAGAAACTCTGAAAAGAAAATTCAGTTTTCAAAGATGATGAAAATGAACCGCAAACCCACTACGTCAAAGCAAAACCAAGCAGACTCTCAAGCATGTAGTGGTTGCACTACATCAAAAAAGGGATCTTACAAGTAGGGATTGGCAAGATTTGCAAAAGAATTACAAATTGGAAGATGGATTGAGACAAGGAATTAAGATGGATGGTGCATGGAGAAGCTCTCCAATGAGTCTAGGAATAATCATTACAATAGCATTGAGAAGCCATTGATAAGATCCAAGAAGTTCTTACACAAGAACAAGAGAGAAATTCTCATAAGAAAATTTAGTTTTCAAAGATGATGAAAATGCACCCTAAACCTGCTATGTCAAAGCAAGACCAGGCAGACTATTTAAGCATGTAGTGGTTGTACTACATCAAAAGAGGGATCTTCCAAGCAAGGATTGGCAAGATTTACAAATTGGGAGATCACTGCTCTGGTCTAGAACTTGAAGAGAAGCCACCATCAAAATGAGTTCATAACATGACAGGACTCTACTATCAGACTATCAATCACAATCCCTTTGTGATTGATTCACCATCCAATCGTGTCTATCAATGGAAGATAGATTTTGTAGTTGTGTCAGCTTCCAAACTCCAAGTTAACCTTCAATCATCAAGTTGAGCCCATCATTGAAGAGGTGAATTCTGATGATGAGGTTCCTATTGTTGATGGATATGACCATGGATGTCTATGATGGTCCTCCTCCTTCCCAAGAGTATGAGATTTTTTAAGAAAACACTGGTCAAAATCAAGGAAGCACTTGTTGATGCTTTTCATGATAGGGTTTATGCTGAAAGAGAAGCCAAAAGATGAAAATTCCTTGTGGACTTATTATTTCAAAATTTTTTGAAACTCCAATGGACATTTCCTCTAAAGATGAATCTAGAGATGAGTTCTTTTGAAAACTTGAAAAAGAAGAAGCAGTTTCGAAACAAAAGGGAGAGAAAAAGTAAAAAAGAAGAAAGAAACAATAACAAAAGATGCACAAGCTGAGGGGGAGCACATCATTTAAGGAGGAGATTTTCTTGAAATCTTTAAACTCCTATTCTTTTCTTTATTCATCTATTTTCTTTATGTAATATATATCTAATGAATAATATGAGAGTTTTTTTTTATTAAAGGCCTTTATCTCAAAGTCTTATGATGCATGATGTTTTCATATTGCTTATATTGCATCTATTAAGACTAACATTACACTTAATTGATAATATATATATCAAATATATGTCTTTAACTTTTAAATCTGTGCTTGTTTGACATCGTAAAAAATAGGAAGATTGTTAAGTCAAAATGCATTTATGTCGTAAATACGAACCAAAAGTCCTAATTATTTGATTAGATGCAAATAAATGCAAATGGTAAAAGTTGTGTCTGATGTGCTATCAGATCATGGTCTGTATCTTTGTATCTGTATTTTCAGACAATACATTCATAAGACGATCTGGCATAGCATTTAAGAAGTGTATTTAAAACCTTCATTTAATACTTTTGTCTAAGATTCTTTCATGCAAAAAACATTCTCCTAGGATTTGTTAAAGTCATATGAAGAATAAATGTAGTCCACAATCTGGAAGCACTGATCCTCATCAAAAGGCATGCTCTACTGGTGCAAACCTACTATGGTGAAAGAAGTGACTTTCCTATTGAAGTACAAGACACACTAGCCCATCACCATGCATTATGCATGAAGAGGAGACTTGCATTTAATGCTCCAACAGGCTCAAAACTTCAGACAAAGAACAAAGTGAATAATCCAACTATTTTGAGACAACAAATACTTAAAGATGAAGGCTATATATAGAAGAAGCTTTGAAGAAACAAGACACGAACCTACTTGCGAATTATTGTTGCGAACTCGGCAAGTGTACCGTTCGTTTCAAGTAATAAAGTGAGTAAGTAGAGTATCGTCTCCACAGGGATTGAATGCAATCTTATGTCAACTTAATGTCTTAGAAATTGGAAGACAAATAATGAGTTGAAAGAGTCTGTTGAGTTGTATTTAAGTAGCATAAATGAAATGACAGAAATTTAACAAGAATGTAAACGAATGTTAATTGGATTTTACTGCAGTAGTGAGGGATGATTGTAGTTAACTGCAATCCCCTATGATTCCTTCCTTCTATGCTTCGATTGATTATTAACTTGAATTACTTCTAATTACTCAGCTGATGTATTCTCCTATAAGTAGCTAAATCCTAATCCCTTAGTAATTTAACCCTTTGGTGAAATTAAAAACCCTAATCCCTTAGTGATTCCTTCTTAAACCAAGCATTAAGCAACACATCCTGAAATTGCTGCAACTACACATCCCTACCCCTAGGCAATGTATAAATTGTTGTTTTACTCAATTCAGAAACTAGAATCCCAATATCCCTATTGTGAATCCTAACCCTAAACCTCTTAATAGAATGGCCAGTCCCAATTAAGAATAAAGCAATGAAGAACAAAATAAAACAAAGCAATTATGATAACTCTTATTAAAACCAATCAAGACATAGAGGAATTCTCATAGGTTCATGGCTCAACCACAATACAAAAATTTAGCCAAGCATACTCAGAACTGTTAATATTTCCATTACTAGCATGTTCCTAGAGAGAACTTAAGAGAGGAAAAGAAAAGATTACACAGAGTTATATTTCTGCAATTCCTCAATGTTTCCAAGCTTCTCCCAAGGTCTTCAATGGCTTCTTCTGTAGAATTCTTCAATAGGTCAGTCAAAAGCTCCCTTCTTTGTGACCCAGAGGTCTCTTTTTATCCTCACCAATGTTCTAGGTCTAAATCCAGTAATGAGGAACTGTTCCCCAAGCTAAATCAATTTCAAATCTTTTAAATCATGAAACAGCGAGCTCGTGGCATGATTCGCGTGAAGTCCCACGCTGATCGCGTGGGATGTTCGAGTTAAATAAGCTGCTCTGAAACTCTGGCGCTAATAGCGTGGATCTTTACGCTGATCGCGTGGTTCATTCAAGTTGAATGCTTGAGTTTTGATAGAATGGCGTGACTCGCGTGGATGGCCATCTACCAGCGTCGCTTGTTTGAGCTGAGGGGTTGGCCTTTGGGAGTTCCACACTACTCGCGTGAATGGCCACACTAATCGTGTGGATAATTCGAGTTGGAAGTCTGTGTTTCAGCATCTGGTGCGACTGGTGTGGTAGTTGGCGCTACTCGCGTGGGCTCTTCGAACTGAATTTGTTGATCTTGACACTTCCACGCTGATCACGTGAGATCCCACGCTGATTGCATGACTTGTTCAAGAGCACTGGCTTGCTCTTTTTGCTTCTTTTCCTCTCTTGTTGGTTCCTAAATGATAAAATAACTAAGAAATTAAATTAATATCCAATTAAATAATAATTCACCAATTCCTAATCTAATTTACTAAATCTTAAACAACTTATTAATTAATTAATCCTAAAAACTACTATATGCTGGAAGAATATCAATTATTCATTCATTCTTGTAAAAAGCTTTATGTAAATCTCTGTATAGATACTAAGCTCTCAAAACACCTTGTAAACCTTGAGAGAAAACACTAAAGTGCTGAGTGATTTATCCGTCTATAAGACGATCACAATTTAGTCATTGTGCAATAAAAAATCTTGAGGTAGAGCTTGCATGTGCAAGAGCTAGAAGTGGTAGTGAAAAATACTTGTAACTTTGATAATTTTGTGAAAACGTGGTGGGTTGACAAGAACTAGACATAGTTTAATGTTAGAGATGAACCAATATAGTTTCTTGTGTTGTTTCCCTTTATTGCTTTAACTGACAAAAGGTTTGAATTTGTTTTTAGATCTTATATCTTGTTTTGATCTATTAAGAAAACTGTTTTTCCTATTGTCTAAAAAAGTCTTTATCAAAATCTTCTTTATCTATTTCTAGATATATCTACATTTGATGATAAACGTGTTTTCAGTCTAAGAAAAAATTTTGAATTTCTAAAAACACAACTTAACCTCCCTTCTTGTGTTATTTTCTTCTTAGAAGGGTGTGTCGTCCAACATAAAAATGGGATCCAACTTTTCATTGCTAAGAGAAAAGGTAATCTTTAAAGATTAAACTTAGTGAAATGTCAAATCAAAATGTAACGTGTGTATTATCTATCAAAGGAAATCACCAGGTATGGCATAAGAAATTTGGACATGTTAGCTTGATGTTAATCTCAAAGCTACAAAAACATGACCCCGTAAGAGGATTACCAAGGCTATCATACAAAGATGATTTACTTTGTGAAGTATGTCAAAAAGGGAAACATATTAAAACCTCATTTTCAAGCAAAAAAATATGTTTCCACCTTAAGACCACTTGAATTGCTACATATTGATTTGTGTGGTCCAACTAGAACAACCTCTGTCAGTGGAAAAATATGTGGTCTAGTAGTAGTGGACGATTGCTCAAGATGGACATGGGTTATATTTCTTTCTCGCAAGAATGAGTCCTTTGAAGTCTTCTTTAAATTCTATAAAAGGATTCAAAATGGAAAAGGAGTATGCATTCATTCAATCAAAAGAGATCATGATGGAGATCTTGAAAATGAAAGTTTTCACCTATTCCGTGAAGAAAATTGAATTCTTCATAATTTCTCTACTCCTAGAACACCTCAAAAAAATTGTGTAGTTTAGAGAAAGAATAGACCATTGCAAGAATTGGCCAGAACCATGGTCAATGACAACTCTACACCTAAGCACTTTTAGGCTGAAGCGGTGAATACTTGTTATTTGCTAAACAAAATTTATATAAGACATATTCTCAAAAGGACTCCATATGAACTGTGAAAAGGACGAAGGCCCAACATTTCATATTTCAATCCTTTTGGATGTCAATGTTTCATTGTAAACACTAAAGACAACTTGGGAAAGTTTGACCCTAAGTGTGATAATGTAATATTACTTGGATACTCTAAAACATACAAGGCATATAAAGTCTACAACTCTAGAACCTTAGTTGTTAAAGAAGCTATGAATGTAAGATTTAATGATACCAAGCATGATACAAAAATATCAAAGCTGGGTGAGTATTTTGCATATTTAAGACTGGATGAAAGCATTGGAGCATTGACAGAAAACCCTTATGTAGATTGTTTTCTATCAATGCTGGGTGAGTCTTTTGCATATTTAAGACTGGATGAAAGCATTGGAGCCTTGATAGAAAACAATCTACATAAGCATACATGTCCAATCAAGAAATAGAACAATCACAAGAGGAAACAGAACCAACTAGACAAATCCTAGGAAAGAACCGTCCAAAATGTCAAATAATAGGTGACCCATCAACCAAAGTCCAAACAAGAGGATTTCTCAGACAACAAGGCTACACAACTTTCATTTTAGAAGTAAAACCAAAACATATTGATGATGCAATGGAAGATGAGAATTGGGTCAAAGTTATGCAAGAGGAACTTCACTAATTCCATAAAAATGATGTCTGGAAGCTTGTAGAAACACTCCAAGGAAATAAAGTAATGGGTGCTAAATGGGTGTTCAGAAACAAGTTGGATGAGGTAGGTAAGGTTGTGAGAAACAAGGCAAGGTTGGTTGGCAAAGGTTACTTACAACAGGAAGCTATAAATTATACATAAACTTATGCTCTTGTTGCTCATCTAGAGGCAATCCACATTTTATTGTCATTTGCTGCTCATACTAAAATGAGACTCTATCAAATGGACATAAAAAGTGCATTCCTCTATGGACTTAGACAAGAGGAAGTCTATGTAGAACAGTAACACTTTTCTACCTCACGTTTTTAAACTCAATAAATCTCTATAAGGGATAAAGCAAGCTTCTCGAGCTTGGTATGAATGCCTAAGTTTATTCCTTTTAAACAACGGCTTTGAAAGAGGAAAAATGGATACAAATTTGTTTCGCGATAAAAATGACTCCCAATTTATATTAGTTCAAATCTATGTAGGTTATAAGTGTCATGTTTTAGTTATTTCTAGGATTAGAATGTTAGCACTTATCTTTTGATTTTGAAAATTTTTCTCATACACTTCCCTTAATTATATTTTGTTTTATATATTGTATATACTTAAGTGTTCTTGTCTATAATATAGAAGATTCATCCATTTCTCTCTCATGTTTTGTAGGTCATATGCTAGAGAAGAATTAGACCCAAGCTGAAGAGTGTGGAAGACCTTTTTGGAGAGGTGATGTCCCTTACCACTCACTTGGGCGAGCCTGCATGAAGAACAAGGGATTTTCAGGGTCCTGCACCCACTTAGGCGAGTGACCTTCCTTCAACTTGAAGATATCTACCTTCTTGAGTGAGTGAAGCTCGCTTGGGCGAGTTTTACTACTACCTACTTGACCAAAACTTGAATAGAAGCTATTTATTTGATGAAATTTTGATACCTAGTGATAAAGAGAGCTTCACGACAACGAGTTTTGAGAGAGGAAATAGAGGAAACCAAAATGGAGCTTCCAAGATCGACGTTGAAGTGATTGTAGATTCCATCCTTTATCATTCCAACTATTGATCTTGTACCCGCTACCATGAGCAGCTAGTTTCTTTGTAGTATTGGATGTAATCTTCATACTCTGATGTATTTATTTTGATATTTTATATATAAGAATGTTTTCTACTCATTGTTAGTGATTTCATTATGTTCGTAATGCTTGATTCCACTTGATCACTAGTTTCATGAAATTGGATTTTAAGTTTGGTTAGAAAGTACTCTGATATATATGTGTACATATTTACATTCTATCATGCATAAGATTATCAGACTTAGAGGGAGTTGAAAGCTACCACAAATAGCATTCTGATCTTTTATCATACATACTGAATCTATTATGATATATATATATATATATATATATATATATATATATATATTGCAAACATGCTACCTTTATTGATCAAAATTTATATAGTTCATCATCATCAAAAAGGGGGAGATTGTTAGAAACTGGACGATCCACATATCTCTTAATGTTTTGATGCAAACAAAGATATAAATTTGTGTTAACCTTTTTGTCATATGTAAGACAACATGTTTGATGATTGGAAGCAACACGATGTAAGACTTATCCATGAATGGACATCTTGTCTACTAGAAGTAAGATGTAAGAAGTACTCGTTTAGTCCATCCAAACACTAATTTGAACATGCATAATTACTCAAATAAATCAGTTTATGCCGTATTAAATGATTTTATTAAAAGGAACGTATCTGCAAATATATTTTATAATTTATTTTAGATTTCTAACTACTATGATGAGTTATGAAGGAAAAATTTATAAAGTTTTGATCTAGTATCAATCAATGTCAATACCAGGAAACAAGAATCAAGATAAACAACAATCAACATTTCAATGTTGAATATCATCTCTACATTTACAAACATCTTAGTATAAAGAGGACACTAAGGACTCGATGAAAATTGATGAACAATAATAGAAAAAGTGATAAAGTCATGCATCAAGAAAAGAAACAAAAGAACAACATCTTTAGAGAGAAACACTGAGCTTAGATAGTCCATCCTTTGTATTTACAAAGCCTTGTTTTGAGATTAAAATCTTCATTGTAAATGCACTCTTTGAGTGTTACAAGTAATCCTTGATTCTATATCAAACTTTTGTTTGTGAAAGATAGAAGTGTCTTACTGACTAAATAATACTTGGGTTTTCTTAGATTCAGGGGGAGTCTAAGGGTTGTGCCACTAATGGCCTTGAAAATATTTGCAAGCCAGAAGTGGTAGAAAAGAATAGTTGTTGTAATCAAGTTTGATTAGTGGAATAATTTACTAGTTGGTAAAGGAGAAGTGGACATAGCTCAGGTTGAGTGAACCAATATAAAACTAAGTATTTTTACTACTCTCCTTTAGCTTCTCAAAGTACTTTCAAAGTCTATTGTTGACAAATTCTTACACACAAGTCTTTCACCAAAAATACATTTTATATATATTATTGGACGACATTCCACCTCTGCTTAAGAAACTTGGTTCAATAATTGGATGAGAATTCTTACAAACTTTTTTGTTTATTAAACAGCAGCCATATAAAAAGATTTCAATATTTTATCTAACACAGTATTCAAACCCCCTTCTAGGGTGATTTGTTATATTTTAGTTGGCATCAATGCTCGACCTCTCGGGTTGAGTATTTTAACAAATACAAAGGAAAGATCCTTAAAGAAAAAAAAGAAATGGAAGAAGAATACTCTACCAACAAGCCTCCACTATATAAGTATGATAATATTAACAAAATACTAAGACATTTATCTAGAAAATGGAGACTGCAGGTGCAGCCCTGAGAACTATGAAGAATCTAGATTCCATGTCCATTGAAGAATTAATAGGAACCTAAAAGGTTTGTGAACATGAACTTCAACAGGATGAAGTAATCAAAAAGGGGAAATCCTTGGCTCTAACAGCACAAAAGACCAAAATTTCTTCAACACTCAAGGAATCCTCATCCAAAAGCTCATCAAAAGTTGTCAACATAGACAGATTTTCTGATAATGAGTCCAATGGTGAAGGATTAGACGATGATGATCAATTGACCTTCATCTCAAGAAAAATAAGGAAGATGTGAAAGAACAGGAGCAGATCAAATTGGATAGGATCCAAGAAACCATTTAAAGGAAGGAAGGACAAGGAGAAAAGCTTTATCATATGTTATGAGTGAAAGAAACAAGGGAACTTCAAGTTAGAATGTCCAATCCTTGACAGACCAGTTCACAAGTAAGGTACTTCAATCCAAAAGAAAAGAAAGTACTGATGAGCACATGGATGGCTTGAACAACTCATTATCCGATAAAGAAACAGAAAAGGAAGAAGAAATCAACCTCTGTCTGATGGCAAACATGAAAGTTAGAATGCACATTCCATGATGTTCATGGAACATGTTCATGAGGGTGAAAAAAAAGAATTTCTATTTTGTTCTTCGTTACGGGACCCGTACCTCCTTACGGTCCTCATGAACATAATTTAATTTGAAAGGCTTCAAAAGGATGATGCCCTGCAATGGTGATCCACATTGTTGTACCTTGAATGCTTGAGAGAACTCCTTCTCTTTCTTGATCGTCCTTCACTTGGTTCCTTGCTAGGCAATGACAAGGTGAAGGCTTTAAGTGTTTGGTTTATTTCTCAAGACAAAAGATGGTGTCTTGAGAGAAAAGATGATTAAGGAGAAAGAAAACAATAACCTTTTTTGTTCTTCAAAGAGCTAGATGCATAACATAAAAGTGAAGTGTTTTTATATCCTAGGAGCCTATTGTCTTGTAATCTTATTAGGATTAGAATCCTAACTTAATCACTCAAAATCAGCCCAAGGATCTTCACTTGTTGTAAAATTTGAAATTCAAGTATGGTTTCTAGAACCGTCTTGAGTTTGTTCCACTCTTGAAAGACTTGAATTCAAAATTCAAGTTAAATGAATCCTTTAGTTGTTGCTTTAACTATTTTATTTAAATTACTAATTCAAATTAAAAAGTTGTTGGAAGAAGCATTTTCCTATCTTTATTGGATATAGATTTGGATAATTCATAATTATCCTTACAATCTAACCTCTTGAATTCAAATTTAAATTTCAAACTTAAAATTTAAATTCAAATTCAAATTCAATCTTTGTCCTAGTTCATAATTTAATTTGAATTCGAATTCAAAATACAAAATTTCAAGATTCAAATTTTGAATTTTCCCAAAACTTATTTTGGTTAAGTAAACTTCTTGACTTACTTGGACTTATGACCTAAGTCCTTATTGTAAGAAAGGGCCATGAAGCCCGAAGGCATGTGAGAAAAACAAAAAAAAATTTCAAGCGAAAACACACATGCCACACAAGAATCATTCTTTAGGACATAGATGTTACCTTGTTTATATTCGTAACTTGATGATCAAGGATAGGCTTGAAGATACAAGCCCTCTAATGTTGATCCACACCACTTCTTGTCAAGACTCAAGAACACTTCTTGAAGACCACCAACAAACACCAAAGGAGGCAGGCTAGGCACACCAATGGAGAGGAAGAAGGTTAGGTTTCAAGGTGTTTTTACTTGTCTAAGAGACTCATCAATAGATGATATTGGTGGCTGAATTTTCTATCAAAACTCACACAAGGGCACGTGAAAGTGGAGGAAGGTAGATAGGTTTTTTTTTTCTTCAAAAAAATAATTAGAGAACTATGATCACAATAGCACACTTTATAGAAGAGTTTGAGTCAGATTTTTTTAACCAAAAAATCTGATTATGAAGCATCCCACACGTGAAGAAAAGATAGAGTTGTTGCATTTCAAAAATTGCCAACAACCTCCTATCATATCCTTCTAAGACCAAGTCAATTACTTGAGATTTATTTTTGCCAAATGATAATCATATATCAGCCATAAGTAAGCCCCATAATCAGCCCTCAAACTTCTTCCTAAAATCTAGGACATGATCATGATAAGATGCTAGTTGAATTCAAATTCAAATCTAGCTTTTATCTTCTCCTTTTGATATGAAACTAACTACTATAGTTAATTCAAAAATTTAAATTTAAATATTTAAATTCAAAATTTAAATTATCAAATTTAAATATTAGATAATTAATTTAACTATTTAAATTAATTAATAATATCTTGGACTATCTAAGCCCATTAACTCCATTCATGCACTCCTCTCTCTTTAAGATAAGTATCCAAACTCTTTCTTGGGCCAACAACCATTATTAGGCCCAAAACCTTTAATGCTATAATGTCATGACAATAAAGTGTTAGTGTGTGACCCATTAGGCCCAACATAGCTACTGACATAAATGAGTTTGGGCCCAACAAGGCCACTACCCATTTAATGACAACACAGAGCACTAGCAATGCTTTGTTGCCCCAGAACTAGTTAGGTAAATGACAAGATCATCCTATTAAATCTATTTGGTTTCCGTATGTATTTCCTTTTGTATCGGTTACCTTCCCATAAAACCTAGGGTAAGGAAACGTATCAGCCCTTGCGGTCTAGGGTAAGCTTTAATACGAAATAGGGAGTCTCCAATTTTACTGACTCTAAAGGAAAATCATCTCATGATTTCTTTTACTATGCATAGATTCCCGAGTCCCGTAAATGTCATCCCGATTTCTCCGGTTTACAGATAACCTAATCTCTCACAGAGATTTGACGAATTCCTTCAGCTAGTCACCCTAGACTCGTGTTCTTTCAGAACATGCCCAAAGGTATACCTATGTGTCTCCATGTTTCAGGCAGACGAGGTATACAATCAAAGCATGTCTTCTAGAACATAGTCTAGGTGAAAACTTCTGGTCTAAGGAAAGACACACCCAAATAATAAGAGACTACTTCTAATGATACTATTTGTGAGATTTCCTCATAGAATCTCTTTGTGGGTCCGTTTAGTGTGAGCTATACCCTTATAGGTCCACCCACGACTTTAGCTAAGACATCTCCATGTCTGTAGCTCATGAGGTCTTTACCTTGTATCTGCATACAAGTAGATAAGCCGTGCTAGTCTTATCCGAGATCACTGATCCCCATTCTCAGTGTCTCTAGACTAGGAACTTAAAATTTAGGAGTAGACATCTGGTATCCTTGAATCCTCATGATCGTGATCCCATCACTGATACTCAAGAGATACCTATTCTATTCCAAGGGTTTTATCCAGTTACCCATATATTAATAATGATATTGAGACAGAATATGAAACAAGATAAAGAGCGCTTATAATTTATTTATGACAATATTGAAAAGTACATGTATGTCCTAATCTAATGAAAAGATTGTCTCTAGGACATCCATATACTAACACTTATTAGGCCTTTTAACCAATTTGGGCCTATTAGTGTAGAAACTAATTTCTCAATATTAGCCCAAATCGGGCACATGCATCAATTGGACTTGGAATCCAACTCCAACCCAATTACACCTTTAGTCTTGAAAAAGCTCAATAACTATTATTGGTCCAAACTTGCTAGTTATACGCAATCAAGAACTGAAAACAACATGAACACACACAATTAACCAAGAGGGGGGGTGAATTGGTTAAACGGGGACTTTAAAAAATTCCTTTGAAACTAGCAATAGATTAACGATCGTATCACGGGTACACCCTTTTTTAAAAACTGAAACTTTCAATCAATCAAGACTCACCCTTCACTGCAAGTAATAGCAGAAAAACTATCTGTTAATTTTGAAAAGATTAACCAAAAGATAAGAAAATAAAGATAGGAAGATGAGAATAAGAGAATGCCAAATCTATATTGGTTCACTCCTCAAAAAGAGAAGCTACATCCAGTTTCTTCTAACCAAACCTTGGCTAGGGATCCACTATAACAAAATCTGCTCTTTACAAGCTTACAAATGATCACCCTTTATCAACCCTAGATAAAGAACTAAAATCTAAACATCCTTCAGAATTCTAATGATCAAGACATAGAGAACCCTTCTCTATTCTTCCCTCTAGAGAATCCTACTCTAGAAAAGCTTTAAAGAACCTCTTTGAGACAGGAACTTACATGAACATAAGTAAAAACGAATTACTGCAAGAGTTTAGAGGAGAAATACAACCTTATGATCGACAGAATGAAAGTGAATGAATTTACAAAACTGAAATCAGGTTGAAAGAAAGCAATCTTCAAATTAGCTCTCCAACAATACTCTTTTCAAATCTTGTTCAAAACAATTTTATCAATGATGCATGTGAATCTTGGTTTTTGGAACAAGAGCTATGAATCTCAGTATATCTTTTCTCAGAATCAGAGGGATTTTGAAAGTGATGAAAATTTTGAAGTTTTAAGTTTTTTCTTAAAACAAAAGACCCAACAACTTTTTATAGAAAATTGTTTCAACTTAATGTAATAGATTATATTTACATAAGTAATCGATTAATATCCTATTTAATCGATTAAAGTGTTCTTAGTTCTTTCTGCAAAAAATATATGAGCAAAGTAATTGATTAAACCTTCATGTAATCGATTATCACAGTCAATCTTGCTTCAGAGATGTGCTAATATAATCGATTATGATTAGATGGTAATCGATTAACTCAATAAGACTTATTCGTGTTTTTGTGTTGTGTAATCGATCACCATTACCTTGTAATCGATTAATTAGTTCTTCATTACTTAAGTAATAGATACCAATTCTAGTAATCGATTAAGTCAGTGCTAAAGGTGATTTTTCAAAACTTAACTATGAGAAATTGGCTTCTTTATGCAAACATGAAAACCTTATACTTTTTAACAAATCATGTGACTTAATTAAAACCATGTATGCATGCCAATGGATGAAGTTTATGCAATGCATGGGATCATAAGATGAGGTTCTCAAACAACTTAATAAATTACAAATACCTTCAATTGAATGGCATGTAAAAAGCTAAAATCTGTCTACGACACATGGCTTCATCCTTGTCTTGATCCTCTTCCAGCTCCCCCTGTTTCTAACAAGAACAACCTTTTGTGTGTGACCCATTAGGCCCAATTAGTCAACATCAACATCAACAACACATTTGACCCAAGTTAATTGGGGTCAATGGTAGATGAACCCAAAGATAGATCAGAAATAAGACAAAGAAAGAGAAAAGGGGAGGGGAAGAAAAAGTGGAAACAAGACAAAAGAGAGGAACAATAAGCTAAACTAAAATAGGGGTGAAAGGAGGAGAGGAGAAATGAAGAGGAAAAGAACTAAAAAAAGGGAACGACTAAAACATAGAAATACTAATGGATTTAACCCTCGACCAAGCTTATAGCATTTTCCCATTCTGTCCTAAGCCATACCATCCGTCAATCTATATCCTACTCCATTAGGTATTTTTTAACTACCTTTCCCTAGGTAAGTTTTGATCGACCTCTACATTTCTTTATGTCAAGCTCTTGGTAACAAACTCTTGTTCTTACAGGAGCATCCAGTGGTCGTCTCATAACGTTCCCAAACTACCTCAATCTATGCTCCCTCATCTTCTCACACACCGGTACCACTGCTACCTTTCATCGAATATTCTCATTTCTTATCTTATCCATCTTCGTATAAGCACACATCCACCTTAACATCCTCATTTTTGTTACCCCTATTTTATGCTCAAGTTGCCTATGTGTTGGCCAACATTTCGCTCCATATAAGATTGTCGGTCTTATAGTTGTTCTATAGAATTTTCCTTTTAGCTTAAGGGAAATTTTGCGGTCATACAAAAACTCTGATGCACTCCACCATTTCATCCACCCTGCTCTGATTCTATGATTTACATCCTCATCAAGCTCACCACCTTTTTGCAAAATTGATCCCAAGTATCTAAAAACATCTTTCTTAGGCACCTCTTGACCAAGTAGATGCACTGTGTCTTGATCACCATCTCTTAGCCGCGAAAACTCACACTTCATATACTCCGTCTTGCTCATGCTTATCGTTAATCCTTTAGACTCCAAAGTGTTTCTCCACAATTCCAGTTTCCTATTAACACCATCTTTGGTCTCATCAATAAGCATGATATCATCTGCAAAAAGCATACTCTAAGGCACTTCCTCGTGAATATCTTTCGTTAGTTCATTCATCACTAAGGCAAAGAGATAAGGACTAAGAGTTGATCCCTGGTGAACACCTTGTTGAATTCAGGGGGAGCTACTTAAAGAATGCAAAGGAACTTTGATTCAAGCATTGGTTTTGAGCTTTCAACATGCAATGGATGCCTTGAAGATAATTTAGTATGAAATGTGTAGAAGAAAAGCAATTCCGGTGATCCAAGTGCATTGCATTCATTTAATCCATAATTAACTTAACTGGTTTCATAAAAATCACAAGGCTTTGATAATTTGACTAAGTTTTTAAACTGATTCAATTGTTTTTGGAAAAATGTAAAGTGCACTGTAATAATCAATTACATACCGAATTAATCGATTATTTGCTTCATTTTCAAACCTGGAAAAGCTTTCATGAACACTTTAATCGATTACAAATAATGGTAATCGATTAAAGTG